>JAJHSJ010000015.1:1516327-1551346 GCA_021015155.1 Magnolia officinalis
AGGAATGTTTTTGTACATCAGCAGGGTGCAGGTGCAGCAACTTTAAGCCCAATTTTGACCTTGATGCAGATAGTATTTCTCAAAACTAAAAACATAAAAGTTGTAGAGCTTTTTCTTGGCATTCGATAGCATTTTGAATCATCTCGATCGGAGCTCGGATGAGAGAGTTATGCTCAGATTACAAAGCGATGTCAAAACTGTCCAAAATCACCCAATTAGCTTCGCTTTGCATTTAACGCCTCCATTTGCACGCTAAATCAAAATATAAGAATAATGAGTACATTTAGGCACCAGATAAGTATAAAATACTAAACATTAAGGGAGGAAAATATGACATTTTGCATTCTCATCAGTTTTTGACATCCCTTTTACCCAAAACCAAGCCCTGATAACGAAATTCCAGCAGTGGACCTCTCTGGCCTCTCCCAAATCGAGGTTTAGAATCCTTCTTAGTTTAGCCCCTTCATTTATCCTCTGGGAGATTTGGCTGAGTAGAAACTTAGCTTGGTTTGACGGCACCACCATGGCAGCTTCTTCCATCATTCATCGAGTCAGCAACTGGCTGAGGGAGACTACTTCTTTCATTAGGGCCCCTGACAAGCACTCCCTTTCAGAAGTCATTTTTCTACAGATCCGGAAGATTCCCTGCCTACCCCCACCTCTCCCCAAGAAGCCGACTCTAGTCAGATGGCTCAAACCGCCTGTTGGCTGGTTGAAGCTCAACTCAGATGGTTCTTCTTTAGGCAATTCGGGCCAAAGTGGGGGTGGGAGTGTCTATAGGGATAGCAAGGGCTGCTTTATATTTGCTTATAGGGGAAATTATGGGCTGGCTTCCAACACCTTTGTTGAAGCCCAAGCCCTGTTGGATGGATTGATCATCAGCAACAATCTTCGTTTAAACAACATTGTCGCTGAAGTTGACTCCAAGCTTATCTCAGATGCAGCAAGTAACGTTTCTGGCACCTTCCCTTGGAAAATTTGGTGGATCATGGGAGCCGTCCACCGCTGGAGGAAGAAGCTCAACATCTCCTTTTCCCACACTTGTAGGGAAGGTAACGCTGTTGCAGACGCTTTAGCCAGATCCGCTAGCAAAGGATGCCCAGACCGGATATTCAACTCGCGCTCTCTTCTCCCTAAAGAAGTTCAGGGATTGCTTGTCATGGATAACACTGGCTTAGGCTCTTTCAGATTTCATTGAGCCTCCCTATTTCAGTTTTAGTTTCCTGTAAATGTCTCATGATAGGTGGGGACCATCTCTTTTTGTAGGTCCCTACCCGAAGGTCTGTAATTGTTTGCCTGTGGTTAAGAGATAAGTGGCATGAGCCCACCTTTAAAATAATAATACTAATAATAATAAAAAAAAAAAAATAGATCATTATTAGGTGGACCATACCATAGGAAATAGTGGTGAATAAAGTCCATACCATTAAAAACTCATCAAAGAGTATGGTTAATGTTTCCTCGGTGTTTATTTGACATCCAATCTATTGGTAAGGTCATGTGACGCTAGATGAAGCAAAATATCAAAGATCAAATTTATTCAAAACTTTTGTAGATCATTAATGGTCAATCACCACTGTTTTTGATAGTATGGTCTACTTAATTATTGGATCTGCTTCATTGTTTGGAGAATTCCCTAAAACGATCTAAAAAAATAGATGGACAACATAGTGTGTGCATATAGAATACATACGTCAAGGTGGTCTCCATGGTAAGGATTGCACCAGCCACCTGCTGAGCCACTACCCACCCACGATCCCCAACACCTCTCCATCCTGTCCCCTGCTTCCCCCTCCTCCCAACATTTCCCACCAACAACTGCAACCCAGCAGCTCTCGACCCATCAACCCCTTTCTCCCCCTTCCATCTAACATCCCTTAACATCACCCCCATTCCAACAGCTCCCGATTCATCAACCCGTTGTCCCCAGGCCCTTCGCCCCAACCTCATATTCATGTTCCAAGGCAGAGTGGGCAACCTTGTCCACAACCTAATAATAGCGGCCCCAGAAACTCTCCTCCCAACTTAGCAGCGCCCAACCTTAGCCCTCAAATTGAATATTTAGACCACTTATTCTATCATGGCAGATCTGCTACTCAAATTCGGAGCCATTTCGCCTGTTTGTTTCAAATCCTGTTCACCCATAACCAATCCATCCAGGCTCGAATCCAGTAATGGACTGCAACTGCGTCCAGTTCTTCCTATCGGCGGCTTCTTTGGGGTCTGGCCCCTCCCATTATCATTTTGTTGATCTGCAGGCTCGGTAGGAATGGAGCAAAATTCGATAATCACCAACTCGAAGCAGATCTCATCATCACCAGAATTTCCAATTGGCTTATGGAAATAGGATCTCAACTCCTAGGCATTGACATCTCTGTGTTGTGAGGCCTACTTTTGCAGGGATTTTCCATGGCAACGTCCCCCTCCCACTCCTCAACTAATAGGGCAACGATTGTCAAATGGTTAAGGCCAACCGCAACCTCGATGAAATTGAACGTTGACAGTTCCATGCGGGGCAACCGTAGGGTTGGAGGTGGTGGAGGTGTTTATCGCGATCTCGACAGGAATCTTATCTTTGCCTTCCATACCAGCTACGGCTAGATCTCCAACATGTTAGCGGAATCCCATGCGATGATTGATGGCTTAAGCTTTGCAAGGATCTGGGGCTAACCTCAATCATAGTTGAAACCAACTCCCGAGTTCTCTTTGAAGCGGTCTCCAATCACTCCTCTACCTGCGGC
Organism: Magnolia officinalis; assembly: GCA_021015155.1. NCBI lineage: Eukaryota > Viridiplantae > Streptophyta > Magnoliopsida > Magnoliales > Magnoliaceae > Magnolia > Magnolia officinalis. The sequence goes on from JAJHSJ010000015.1 coordinate 1,519,069, forward strand.
TGGAAGCTTTGGTATCTTTTAGAATCTATCCACCAACTTGCACAGCCCCCCAACCTCAGCTTCAGCCATACACCTTGCGGGAAGATAATTCTGTGGCGGACGGCCTCGCCAACATTACTAGCAACGGCGTAGCTGATAAAATTTTCCTCAATCTAGCTGATCTTCCCTGGAAAGTTAGAGATTCCATGATTCTAGACAAAGCTGGGGTGGGTCTAATCAGGCAATGCAAGATTAAGAAAGGTGTCGACTAAGTCACTTGTTTTTGGGCTCCTTCTCGACCTGTTTCCCTTGTGAGCGTTCCCCCTACTACCGATGGTTTCGTGCGGAGAATCTTGCTCCCCTTTCCTCTTTCATCGCTGCTCCGCTGCTAGTTGCTCGGTCCATCTTTCAGTCTACCTTACTTTTCCCCATGCTTTGGTCTTGGGGCATATGATAGGCAGGGTCCGTTTTTCTCTTTTTGTTAATCCGGGTCCCTCCCAAATGAATGTACAATCTGTTCATTTTATATATTGATGATGGCAACGCCCACCTTTTTTCGAAAAAAAAAAAAAAAAAAAAAAGAAAAAGAAGAAGAAGAAGTGGACTTCTCATACACTTCACAATGAGCCATAACGAAAGTCAAGTAGGGGCATCCCACTCCAATGTATATAGAAATTTTTTTTTTTTTTTTTTAAAAAAAAAAAAAAAAAACAAAACAAAAAAAACAAAACAAAACAAAACAAAAAAAAAACAAAATTGCATTTATTCTTGATCTCATTCAGTATAAGTAATAAGAAAATCGGTCCTTTTTTTTTTTTTTTGTTTTTTCAAAAAAGAAAAAAATTTACACTACTCTCGGTTTTGACAGCCCCACTATGATGTTTATGTAAGATACACTTCTACCATTAGATATTTAGTTCCATGTTAAGCACAGGGATAAAATCAGACTGCGTATCAAAGGTAATGGTTAGGGGAGAGATTCAACCCTAATTTTCATATGGACTATGTAACGCACTCTAATCATCATATTCCACACCAAAATTTATACTTGTGGCCCAAAAACCATACTCATCCATGATTCACTTGGCAACATTAAGGAAAACAGTTTAGACGGTGATCTAGATCCTTTCGATGTGTCAGTAGAAAAATAGAGGATAAATCGACAGTTTCCATTGGTGATGTGAATGCCAATAAATCCAATGTTTCATGCACTTAGCCCATTAGATCATTACTCACATGATTTCCTTAATGTAAGACCATGGTTAAGCGATTAAGCCCAATTCCTTCCAATGATAAGGGTGGGCTTGGGCTAAAGTCATTTTAGCCGGACCCAACCCAATCCAACCTGGCCCAACCCAACTTCCATATACATGTGTTATATCTGACCCATAGGGCATTTTAATCCTTAGGCAACCATCTATCTTGAATGCACACAGTTGTTTTCATTCCTCTCTAACTCCTTTTTTTCTCATGCGTTTGTCCAATTGATAGGTATCGGATCTAGGCCCAATCATTTTTTATTTTTTTGGGCCAGGCTGGGCCTTGGATATTAAGTGTCAGGACTGATTTGAACTATCTAAATGATTCCAACCCATTAGATAAAATGATTTGCTTTTGTGTAGGGCAGCGATCAAGGTTGGGCAAGATAGGTGTTTGAACAATATCTGGCAATACCAAATGAATGGTGTAAATTGACGGGTAACCGTTGTCTTATCTTCTAAATCATCCATTTATGCGTATATCTATAGGTTTTGGGTCACAGTATAAATGTGCTAGGACCCACCTGATGGACGGCTTGGATCTTTCTGTTGATAGACTGTACCCGGTACACATTACGCTGGTCAAAGAACCGATTCCCATGCACGTACAGCAAGTTTTTCAAGTGGTTATGTTTGCTACTCTGATTGGCTGTTACTGATGATAAGCTAACACTTAAAAGTCACATAACAATTACATACATAGCATAAAATTAAGCAAGATTAAACCATCCAAATGAAGGCTTCCAGTTTAGATATTTCATGATTTAAATAATTAAACTTATTTTATTATATTCATTTCAGATTGGTGGACATTTATTGGATGGTTTAGAATTGATAAATACAAGGGTTATATTTCAACAAACATACATCCACCAATCAGAGATAACGATGGTTAAAACAATAAGAATTTAGGATCGTGAATTAATAGCAATGAGTTTCACAATGTAGTTGGTTTAAATCGATGTAATGTAAATCACATATACAATGTGTAAGTGGCTATGTACGAAATATCATATGCTGCTTAAAGTATCAGATTTCAATGTATTCTTTCAAATTAAGTCGTCCACACGCATCTCGCCAACGCCGGTATTACTGACACGGATTGACTGCAGATATGTTATATCCATTACGTCCATCAGTTTTGCCCGGCCATTTTAGGTCATAAGCCCAAACATGAGCCGAGTCCAAATCTTAAATGGACCACACCACATGAAATAGTGGGAATATATATTAACATTCATGGTTGAAAATTTCTTTTGACCCACCATGATATGTATTTTCCATTCAACCAGTACCTAAAAATGTCACATAGATCTAAGTTTCACAGGGAAAGCACAAATATAACTTCTATGGTCTTAAGGAAGATTTTATTGGTGGGCGTTCAATCCCACCATTTTCTATGGTGTGATCTACTGAGCTTTGGAGCAGCTTTATTTCAGGGCTTATATCCAAGAATGAGCTAGCAAACGGATGGACGGAGTGGATGAAACACATTCATCATATTGGCCCTATAAATCTTGTGCCTACTGCTGCTCTATCCATACTCCTGCAGTTCTTCTCCTCCCTGGGTATTCAGGCTAATAAAGGTTGACTGGCCTTGGAAGTGGATTAGGTGAGACCGTGGATCCACCCAGGTGGGTGGGACCCTGACTGTAGGGCCCACTGTGATATATGTGACTCAATCCACACCGTCCACCCGTATTTAAAGTTCATTATAGTGCATTTTTCAAAAACTGAAGCACAGATAAATCTCTGGTGGACCATAATTCAGAAAATAGTAGTAATCAACCATTAAAAACTATCCATGGGCCATAAAAGTTTTAGATCAAGCTGATGTCTGGGTGATCTCTTCACCCAAATCTTTATCACCTTATCAACCGGTTCGGTGGCAAATAAACATACAAATGTTCCCCATGAAGTTTTTAATTTTTTGTATTTTCATTTCATCTATGTGGTAATGACCTTATAAACGGTTTGGATGGTATCTAAACATCAAGGTGGATCTCAGGAAAGTTTCAACGGTAGGTATTTCTTTTCTCAATTTTCCATCTGGTGTGGCCCAATGAGTTTTGGATCGACCTCATTTTTGGTGGCTTGTCCTAAAATGAGCTCTCTAAACGGATGAACGGAGTATATTTTCCTACATGGTGGTGGGCCCCACCCATCATCCTTGCGCAAGAACTTCCTGCGAAAGGCTTTCGCAGGAAATCCGCGTCCGGCGTTGGTGGCCTCGTGATGCTGTCAGGAGGGGATTGGATGAGACCCCACTGCATAGGACTCCGGATTATGGGGCTCAGGTTGGTGTATTTGTTTTAAATTCACACCGTACAATCATTTTGAAAGATAATTTTAATACATGACTTAAAAAATAAACCTGAATAAAATTTTAGATGGACCACGCTACAAGAAATAGCCATGATTGAATCCCCATGATTAAATACTTTATAGATTCCACCTGAATGTTTATTTGCCATCCAACCTATTAATAAGATCACAAACACATAAATGAAGAGACCACACCAAAATCATATTGATCCAAAGATTTTTGTGGCCCACAAGAAGTTTTTAATGATCAATCGCAACTGTTTCCTGTACTATGGGCCATCTAGGATTTGGAACCGTTTAATTTTTACAATCATGCCCAAAATGAGATTTAAATAAGAATGGATGGCGTGGATGTGGTCACATACATCACAGTGGACCCCACAGTTAGAGGATCCACCATTTCGGTTGATCCGGAGTGACACCTAAAGTGCTTGTAATGGTTTCCTCAGCTTTTTACTTTTTACTTTTGTTCCCTTACTTTGTGTGTATCTATTACCTTTCTTTCTCTCTCATAGGTTTTCTTCATTTTCGTCTTCCATTTATCCCATCTCTCCGAATACTCGTTGTGCTGTTTGCCGGCCGGACTTCTACTCTCAGAGAAGGTAAAACGTTTTTCTCTTTCTTCTTCTTATTATTTTTTTCTTTTATTTTTCCCCTCTTTTCTTTTCTTGGGAAGCGGATTGGCTGGTGTATGGTGTACCACACACCACCGATCTGGCCGGTGTGGGTACGTGTCGAGCGAAGACGAGTGCTGCCGGACGCGGATTGCGTCTACAACCGCCCGGACGGATTAGGCGGGGCTTTGTGGGGCCCACAGTGATGTAAGTGTTTTATCCACGCCGTTTATCGTTTTTCTCAGATCATTTTAAGGTATGATGCAAAATATTAGACAGGTACAAGTCTTAAGTGGACCACAAAGTGAGGATTGAACGTCCACCGTTAAAAAGTTCTTGGGAGCTGGAAAAGTTTCGGATCAAGCTTATATTTGTGTTTTCACTTCATCCTCGTCTACGTGACCTTATTAATGGTTGGATGGTAAAAAAACATCACAGTGGCCCTCGTAAAGGTTTCAACGGTCGGTGTCATTACCACTGCAGCTTCCTTTGGTGCGGTAGACCTGCCTCGTTCCTTGGGTCATAACTTAAAATGGTCTAATAAAAGCGATTAACGGCGTGGATGAAATACTTACATCACTTTCAGCCTCACAGAGCCCTGCGGGGTAGGACGCAATCCGCGTCCGAGTGCTGCCGCTCCTCGATCTCCTGCTTGTACGAACGGTTCAAAGTAGATCTAAGTTACATGACTCAAAATGATGTATTTATTATATCCAAACCGTTCATCCATTTTGTGAGATTATTTTAGAGCATAACTCCAAAAATGATACATACTCAAAGTTTAAGTGGACCACACCACAAATAGCAGTGGGACAATGATTCTCACCGTTAAAACATTCATAGGGCCCACCATAGCGATTATTTTCCATCCAATCTATTTGTAAAGTCGCATAGGCCTGCAAAAAGAGGAATAGCAAATATCATATTTAACCAAAACCTATGTGACCCCAAAAGGGTTTTAACGGTAGATGTTCAATCTCCCGCTGCTTTTTGCAGTGTGGTCCACTTAATCTTTGGATCTATCGTATTCTTTGGCTCAATCCTTACGACGAACTCTCCAAATGGAAGGACGGTTGTTATATAATACATACCTCATGATGGGACCCACAGAACTTGGTGACGTCAACACATTAGCCAGATCGGCGGTGTGTAGTGCACCAGTCTAGTTGCTTCCCTTTTCTTGATGTATGGCTGCACATTATAAGGCCGTGTGGGGCCACTGTAAAGTTTATTTGCCATCCAACCGTTGATAAGGTCTACCAGACCTGGATGGAGGAAAAATATGAAGATGGGCTTGATCCAAAATTTCCGTGGCCCACAAAAAGTTTGGGCACTGTTCCCAATGATATAATCGATTTAAGTTTTATATTTGTTTAAAATTTGGGATTACATCTTAAGATAAGCTGAAAAGTGGATGGATCGTGTTGATATTCAACGCAGTTATGGAGGTGAGCTTACACGGTAGGGTATTACGAGGGCTGATTGGACCGGGGACAGAGATGTCTCTGTACTCGGTGATGTGCCGCCTGCACAGAGATGGCCCTGACAAATCCACTACGTCCATCTCTTTTAAAGGCCCACCGCAATGTTTATTTGCCATCCAATCTAATGATTAGGTTATATGACCTTGGATGAAGGGAAACACAAATATAAGGTTGATCCAAAAGTTTTGGGGCTGCTAGGAAGATTTCAATGTTAAGAATTCGATTCCCAATTTTTCCTATGGTGTGGTCCACTTGAGCTTTTGATCTACATCATTTTTGGGCTCATGCACTGCAATGAGCAAGAAAAATGGATGGACGGCATGGATAAAGCATACACATCACGGTGGGGCCCATAGAGCTTTGAGCTTTGACACAAACTATTTGGCTGCCATTGGGATCACCATTCAAACCGCATCATCCATTGTGGTGGGATAAGGACTTTATGGGACCCAGCATGATGTAAGGACTTTGTGGGACCAACCATGGCACATTGTGTAAGTACTATGTGAGACACACAATGGTGTTTGCATTTTATCCACACGGGCCATCTGTTTTGCGAACTCATTTCAGGGCATGGTCCTGAAATTGAAGGATATCCAAAGCTCAAGTGGACCATACCACAAAGAAGTGGGGATTGAATACCTACCATTGAAAACTTCTTTTGTATTGTAGAAGTCTTGGATCAATTTGATATTTGTGTTTTCAAGGTCTTTATGACCTTATGAACAAGTTGGATGGCAAAATAAACATCATAGCGGACCTTTTTTTTTTTTGTAACGCTAACATCATAGTGGACCTAATTATGAACAAGTTGAATGGCAAATAAACATCATGGTGGGCCTTAGAAAGGTTTCAACAGTAGGCATCATTTTTCCCATTGCTTTCTGTGAGGTGGTCCACTTGAGGTTTGGAATTACCTTGTTGTTGGGCTCACGCCTTAAAATGATTTTGCAAAATGGATGAATGGTGTGGATATAACACATATGTCATAGTGGGGCCCAAAGAAGTTTACCACCTCAGTAAGTCTATACTACCCAATCCAAGAGCTTAGGGAGAAGCGGAAACTAATGTGAAAATTACATGAAAAGGGTCTGATAAGCCCATTGGCATCTCTACTCTAATTCAATATAGCTACTTTTTTTAGGGACAACTGATGTCATTTCTAAAGATTGTGCTCTCCATTATAAGAGCATTCTCTATGATTGTTTTGGTGGATCTCATCGTAGATGGATCGTGCCCCAAATGGCGAAAGACTAGATGGCTATATAAGATCTTCATATATTAAGACATTCGGGCCATCTATTTTGTCAAATATTAGATGTGGATCATCTATCATATGGAGCCCACCTTTGATGTGGATCGTCCATCGCTTGAGCCAAACTTTCAAAGTAGGCTGTCCATCATGTAAGACCCATCTTGTATGTATAACATTCATCATTAGGGGCCCACCTTGATGTAGGCCATCCATCATATGGAGCCCACCATCAATGCTAATTGTCATTTATGTGAGGCTTCTCAATGTCCGCTACCCGTCACCTACACGTGGAGTCTACATTTGATGTGTACATAGTGTGGGCCCTACCTTCGAAGTTGCTTGTCCATCACGTGGGGCCCACTTTTGATATTTGCCATTCATCATGTGGGGAACACCTTCTATGTGGATCATCCATCATATGGCCCACTTTGGATACGTGTCCTCCATCATGTGAGACCTTGGATATGGATTGTCCATTAGGTGGGGCCCACTTGATTGGACCGTCCATTACAGGGGGCACACTTTGATGTGAGCCATCCATCATGTGAAGCCTACTTCATCCATTATGTGGCCCACCTTGATGTGGGTCATTCATTAGGTGGGGCCCCACCTTCAATATGGGTCATTCATCATGTGGGCCCACTTTCAATGACCATCATCCATCATGTGGATCCCACCTTTGATGCGGACCACCCATAAAATGAGACCCACTTGATGTGGATGTTCTATCATGCTAGGCCACAATTTGATGCGTATCTTCCATCATGTGGGGCCCACCTTTGATGTGAATCGTTCATTATGTGGGCCCACCTTGATGTGTACCATACATCATGTGGGGCCCCATGTTCAATATGCATCGTTCATCATGAGGGCCCCACCTTCGATGTCCATCATCCATCATGTGGGTCCCACATTTGTCATGGACCATCTATCATATGGGGCCCGCTTGATGTAGATAGTCCATCATGCGGGGACACATTTTTATCCTAGTCATCCATCATGTGGGACCCACCTTTGATGTCCACCATCCATCATGTAGGTCCCACCTTTACTATGGACCATCCATCATGTGGGTTCCAACCTTCATTATAGGTCATTCATCATGTGGGCCCACCTTAAATGTCAACCTTCCATCATGTGGTCCCACATTCAATGTCCGCCAATTATCATGTGGGTCCCACCTTTAATGTGGATTGTCCATCATGTGGGGCCACACCTTGATGTGGCCCATCCTTCATGTGGGGATCACCTTTGATGTGACCATGCATTATGTGGGCCCACCTTTCTTGTGGACCATTCATCATGTAGGTCCCCACCTTCACTATAGGTCATTCATCACATAGGCCTACCTTGCAGAGATTGTAAAGAAAAGAGAAGGGTGCAAGATGGAAATTATTTTAAAACTTCAGAGATAAAATTGTTCAAAATTTGATTTAAAAAACTATCTACCCACTTAAAGCCAAATAATCTATTTTTCAAAAAGTAATCTTTTCCTAACTTATAAAATCAAAACTTATTTGATATTTTCTAAATGAATAAACTATCTAATTAGGCTTTTACCAAATAGCCTATAATCTTTTTTCTTGAAAGATAATTAAGCCAATAAACTCTTATTTGTAGAGATCCCAAACACCCCCTAAACATATGTATCTTATTTTTTATTCTTACATTTTATTAGCTGACCTCACCTTACATCATGACCTGTGGGTGTACTAATATGCCTAACGATTTTGTGTTTTAGATCCATAGCTAAAGCGTACCACACCTGATATAAAAGAAAACACAAGGAATTGATGCTACTGTTGAAAACTTTTTGAGGCCACAAAAGTGTCTGGTGAAGTTGATATTTGTGTGACCTTATGAATAGATTAGATGGAAAATAAGCCTAAGGATTGATCTTAAAAAGCTTTCAACTGTAGTTCGTTCAATCACCACTTTATGTGGTGTGGTTCACTTGAGCTTTGGATATACTTAATTTCTTGTATCATGATCTAGAATTATCGGAAAAAATTGATGAACAGTGTGGATGTAACACAAAGGTCGTGGCGAACCTAGAAACGTTCTATACTATAGAAGTTATGTTGTGCAGCAGGCAATCTAATGTTATCACATGAGTCTTTGGAAATGACATGTAACAATGAGCAACAATAGGGGTGTACATGAGTCGAACCGAGTCGAGCTTTCTTAGCTCGACTCGGCTCGAATAGTGGTTGACCTCAGCTCAAACTCAACTTGGCTCGGTCCTCGAGCCTGATGGCCAGCTCGGCTCGGTTCGGTCAACAGCTCAGGCCGAGTTCGAGCCAAGATCGAGCCGAGTTCGCCATTGAGGCATTTCCACAAACACCTTAACTGCAACTTCAAAATCTCACTATTTTACAAACAGGGGCAATGGTTTTACAGGTATTTTCTCAAACACCTTCTAAATAACATAAAAACCAAAAAAAAAAAGAGAGAGAGAGAGAGAGAAAAAAAAAAAAAAGTATTTGTTTCATGTACATACCTTCCTTCCCACCAGCCAAACCTTCCTTGCCACTAGCCACATTTCGTTGAGCCATTTTATCAAACAGTTGGTGAGCAACATCAATGGCAAAGTAACCGAGTCACCAAACTAGTTCGATCCGATTTCGATTCGAGCTGGATTCGATCCGAGTTGAGTCGAGCTGGATTCGATCCGAGTCGAGTCGAGCTGGGGCCTGCTCGAACTCGGCTTGAACTCATTTTCAAGCTAAAAAAATCAGCTCGACTCAGCTCGAACTAAGCTTCGAACCGAGTCAAATTGAGCTTTTTCGAGTCGAGTCGAGCTAGCTCGGTTCATGTACACCCCTCGACAACAACACTGGAATTTCCTGCCACCCGCCGATGGGTTGTGGTCGGTCTTTTGTGGGCCTAACCATGGTTTATATGTTTCATCTATGTCGTCCATCTATTTTTAAGATAATTTTATGTTATAAGCCCAAAAATGAGATATATCCCAATATCAAGTGTACCACATTACAGGAAATAATGTTGATTGAACGTTGACCATTAAAAACTTTTTGGGGCCATAAAAGTTTTGGATCAAGCTGTTATTTGTTTTTTCCCTTCATCTCGGTCTGTATGACCTAATCAAATAAACAGTAGTGTACCTTAAGGAGGGATTTAATGGTGGATATCCAATCAATATTGTTTTCTTGTGGTGAGGTCCACCTGAGATTTATTTACCTCTCATTTTTGGGATCAAGCCCTAAAATGATCTGTAAAAATGAATGAACGGCATGGATAAAAGACATACTTCATAGTGGGGCCCGTAGAGCACCGACCACTAGCCACCGGGCTAGTGGCAGGGGAGTAGTCAATCCGTTTCCCAACAACGCAGATGATCCACACTCAAAGAGAGTAGTGGGTTTTACGAAAGCAGAAGATGAAATAACTGAGTGCGCCTTTGCTTTTGTAGGGAGATACTTTTCTTGTTGAAGAAGGCCTTTTTTTGAACATAGAGGCTTCTGAAGGAAGGGAGACAGAGAATGGCTGAGAGTGCTGTTCAATTCGCCATAGAAACTCTGAACTATTTTCTAAGGCAGAAAGATTTTTACCTTTCTCATGTAGATGTGTGGGTTATGTCGCTTCGAAACAAACTTAAAGCCTTACTCAATGAAAGTGTTCAGCTTCGTGTGGACGAAATAATAGAAGTAGCAAACAACACTAAGAACGTCATCGACTCCTTCATCTTTAAAATTGCACAGCAACGAGGAGAAGACGAGTGCTGGATTGATGAGTTACCAATCCACTTTTAATAGTGGCATCAAAGACAAACCAGCCATTGAGGATGTTGGAAAGAAGATCTCCGACTTAAAAAGAAGGCTCGACGAGATCTTGTCCAATAGATTGCAGTACGGCATCCACAATATACAGGCACGTGGAGAAGCTTCGACTTCTTCGAATCAAAGCCAGATACAGAGGGAGAAGAGACTCCTATTGTGGAGGAAGCCGAAGTGGTCAGCTTTGAAAAGGAGACAAGGGCACTGGTGGGGAGGTTGATTGCAGGAGATAGGCAGCGTGTTGTCATTTCGATCACTGGTATGGGAGGAACAGGTAAGACTACTCTTGCAAGGAAAGTTTACAATGACGTCCATGTACGGAATAGATTCCATATTCGTTGTTGGGTGAATGTGGCTCAAGAATATCGAGTGCGAGATACTTGGGAAGACTTGCGGAGATACTTGGGAAGTCAGAGGTATCTGGTGGTAATTGATGATATATGGTCCAGAGAAGCTTGGGATGGCTTGGTTACTGCATTTCCAGATTGGAAAAACGGCAGCAGAGTGCTGCTCACGACTCGCAATGAGAAGTAGCTAAGGTTGCAGATACACAGAGCACACCCCATAAATTACGTTTTCTCAATGAAAACGAGAGCTGGACATTGTTTTGCAAGAAAGCACTACTGGGAAATCCTATTCCTGAATGCCTTCCAAATCTAGAGGAGTTGGGGAGAAGGATGGTTGCGAAATGTGGAGGTTTACCTCTAGCAATCACAGTGTTAGGAGGCGTCCTATCAAGGAAAGAGAAGTCAGTGTGTGAGTGGGAGAAAGTGCTTAGAAGTGTGGAATGGTGGCTACATCTAAGTGAAGAAGATGCGATGTCGGTCATATTTGCCCTGAGCTACCATGACATGCCCAATTACTTGAAGCCCTGCTTTCTTTATTTTGGAGCATTTCATGGAAACTCGAAAATCTCTGTCCGCAAATTGATTCGGATATGGATAGCGGAAGGATTCGTGCAGAGAAGGGGAGAAAAAGAAATGGAGGACGTTGCAGAGGATTACGTAAAAGAGCTCATCAGTAGAGGCATGATTGAGGTGGAGGAAAGGAAGAGCAATGGAATGGCTAAAAAGTGTTGTATTCATGATCTTCTACGCGACCTTGCAATTTCAAAAGCCAAGGACGAGAGATTCCTGGAGGTGTATGGTAACAAAGTGCCTACGTCATCCATCATGGCAGCCCGACTTGCAATTACTAGAGGTGACATCAGCAACTGCATCTCTCTGAACGGCTCCACTCCACATCTCTTCTCTTTGTTGGACTTCAGTTACGAGAGTGGCTTGCCAGAGAAACTAGCTTTGAAAATCCAGGGTGGAGCTTTCAAATTTCTTAGGGTGATGAATCTCCAAAGCAAAGAACTCTCTCGTCTCCCTGACGAAATTGGGGACCTAATCCACTTGAGGTACCTATGTCTAGAAATGCAAAGGTTAGAATTATTACCATCCACCATAACTCGCCTGTCTAATTTACAGACTCTTGATATACGGCATTCATTCCAGATAGAATGGTTACCAGATGATATTCTGAAGATGGAACAGATAAGGCACTTAATGGTACCCTGTAGTGGGTTCCGCAACGGCATGCAACTCCATCACTTGAGCAATCTTTAGACGCTTGAGTTAGTAAGTGCGGGCAGCTGGATAGAAGATGGGTTGGAGAAACTGACCAATTTGAGAGATTTGGGAATAAATGAAATACGAGGAGATGTCCATATGGCATTATCCCGTTCCATTAGTAAATTGGTCCACCTCAGATCATTGTGGCTAATGACAGAGTATGGATCATGGATTCCAGCTTTTGAGTCCTTCTCAAAACATGAGCATCTATATAAAATGAGATTGAAAGGACACTTAGAGAAATTACCAGAGCCGCATGTATTCCCACCGAACCTCACTGACCTATGCTTGGAGGGGTCCAAATTAGATCGAGACCCGATGGTAACACTGGAGAAGCTGCCCAACCTTCGGAGTCTCTGTATCTGCAGCAATTTTTTTAGCGAAGACGCTTACATGGGAAAGGAAATGGTTTTCTCTGCTGGAGGGTTTCCACTGCTCGACACTTTGACTATTTATAGATTCCATGAATTAGAGGATTGGAGAGTGGAGGAAGGAGCTATGCAGAATCTTAGGTGTTTGGAGATTTCATACTGCAAAAGATTGAAGATGCTTCCTGATGGATTGCAATATATCATCACCCTTCAAGAATTGAAGTTGGAATACATGTCAGACGAATTGAAAGAAAGGGTGAGAAAGAACGAGGGTGAGGATTGGCTTAAGATCGGACACATACCCTCTCTTATCATCCAATAAGAGTAAGGATATCTTTTTCTTTATTTAAATTTTATTTGTCTTTTCAATTTTTATATATTTATTAAATTTGGATCCTCTGCCCACCATATTGGCAGGGATTTCTTAATTGTTGCAATGCGATTAGTGGAGTCAGTGATAACGTAGCCATTCACATTGGAACAAGCAGGAAATCCCTGCTAGTGTCAAAGAGAAGATCCAGACTCTTATTTATCCTAATTGTCAGTGAGGGATGTTTATTGCCTGATTGTGAGAATATCGTTTTTGTTTTTATCTGTATTGAAAAGTCTTTTTGTATAGAAGTCAAATTCAAATGTACAACCCATTTTTCAGAGGACGAACCCCACCTTCTAATTAATAATCATCTGATCATTTTAAACACTGGAAGTGGCTGAATAGGCGACCCATCTTATTCGATCTTAGTCATATATGATTGATTCCGACGTATCTTCCTATTTTGGCACTTGGGGTAATAGTCGTTCATTTTGAATTGAGCTGCATATTCAATTCTAGCGCCCCCATGACCACGAGACCAAATTTGAAATCGAACCACAACAATATCGGGGCATTATCCCAAAATTGAAGCAAATCCAATCATCAAGTATACCACACCATAAGCAAAAGTGGTGATTGACCATTAGGCAGTAAAAGTTCAGGATGAAGCTGATATATGTTTCTTCCCTTCGGGAACATGAAGGTGCCTGCCAAGAAGTTTTTAATGTTAGGGCATTCAATAACCACTGTTTGCTATGGTATGCTCTACCTAATGATTGAATTTACTTCATTTTTTGGATAATGCCCTAAAATTGTTTGGAAAAAAGGATGGCAGCCATGAACATAGAATGCATTTTTTATTTTTTATTTTGGGTTAACTTGTTAGTACACACCTATGTCAGTACACACACTCCATGTTAGCCACCCCCGCTAGGGATCGATACCAAGACCTCAAGTGTTGAAACGAGGTATCTCCACTCAGTCTGCCAGTTGAGCTATCGATCCGGGTGTAAGAACATAGAATGCATACATCAAGGTGGGCGCCGGTGAGAGCAGCACCATCTTGGGTGAGGCCAGGGTCTCACCTATTCCGCTCCACTCCTTTCAAGCAGTCCGCATGGAGACCCACCTCCCTCTCAGTCAGCCTGATTTTTGACCTCTGTCTCAGTCAGCCTGATTTTTTGGGAGTGATGGAGAAATTGAAGGGTTGCACCTTATGATCAATGGAGTAAGGGTCCACATAGACATATTGGATGATTAGATTGAAGCTATTGAATAGCCAAAAGCCATTTAATATATATATATATATATATATATATATATATATATATATATATATATATATATACCATGGATGGCTGATGGATTGATTGGATGCAAATGTACGGCCCACCTGATGAATGGATATAAGATCCCAATGTATAAGAATGTGAACCTCCCAGATGCACAGGTGGGGCCACAATCCAATGATCAGGACCGCTCTATCCCTAATTATCAGGATGTCCAAAAACTTTCTATATGGGATGATTCATCCCATCCGCACTATGATGGTTGTTTTGGACTCTTTTTGCTTTTTCTCCAAAATAATTAATTTTATGCCTTAATCTAAGGATCACAATACTATTTAGTTAGGGTACTTCTTAGGTATTAATCATCCACTGTTGGTTCCTAAAGATAGATGGTTAGGATCCATAAACCATTGGCCTTGCATACACGAAGTGGCAAATCGAGACACTAGTCATATTCTATGCATCAAGACGTATAGTTCCTTTCGGTACATTACCCACATCCATTATAGAAATGCCAGATGGGAAGTGGATTGGGTGGTGTCCTTGACACCACCTAGGCGTTGTGGGGCTATCCTAAAAATACTATTTTATCCATGCTATCCATCCATCTTACCCCTTCATTTTAGGGCATGAGCCCGAAAATAAAGCAGATTAAAATCTCAAGTAGACCTCACCACAGAGAATGATACAGGGATGAACGTGATGAGGTCGATCACCATCTTCCTCAAGTATAGCTACTCCGAATCCATGGAGCTTCTCTGGACTCCTCATAGGGACTTCTCGAATTCACAAAGAACGAAAGCAAGAAAATAGAAATAAATTCTAATAAATTCAAATTTTAATTGATCAAGAAATAAATGAGTTCACAACCCTTTAAATAGGGATACCAAGCAATAGGAGAGAAATCAAGCAAATTAAAACTAAAACTCCTAGAAATTCGCAACTTTCTGTAAATAGTAAATTTACTTTTTTACAGTAAGTTTCATATGTGTCTTAACCACGTTATTCTCCTAATTATTCTAAGCACTTTTCGTGTTCGACACAACTCGTAAAGCCCAACAGATGAAGAGTTCTCCTAATTATTCTAAGCACTTTTCGTGTTCGACACAACTCGTAAAGCCCAATAGATGAAGAGTTATAATCAAAATAAAACTTACTATTTATAGTAAAACAAAATTAAACATGGAATTTGACAGTGGATATGATGGAATTTCGCAAATTTTGCGTGTGGGCAACTCGGCTTCTACTGTGTTGGTTGGCTAAAGTAGCTCATCCTACCACAAAATCATATATTTTACACCCAATGACTTATTCTAGATTGCTAGATATACCTGATTTATGGTCTGACGGCATGGATCACTTCTGTTGTCAACCAGACCTTTTCTGACCCATTTTGGCCATGAAGCTATCCACGACCCGTTTTACATCAGAGACAAGCGGTGATTGACCACCAATGTTAAAAACTTCTTACAGTATAGAAAATAGAAAATAGGTTGCGCTACCACCACAACCTTGTAATGGTACCGGCCAGATGTGGAGCTCATGTGATGGAGTCAAACCATCCAATCCATCCATGACATGCGTCAGACGGACCCAAAACTGATATGCGCCACGGAAAAGAGAATAATCTGTGAGGTAATGCCCACCCTTGAATTCGACAAGGACACTCCTACGTAGTAAAACAGCCTACATTTTTTGGCCTAACATTAATCCGTCCTGAATGAAAGGCCTGAGCGGTCTGGATTCTATATCTATAATAACATAGGCTAGCTCGGCCCTCAGGCTAGCTCGGCCCTCCAATGCAGGGTTCCCTCTCAACATTTTCTATGTGCTATGGCTAGTTAAGTATTGGATCGGGCTGATTTACGTGGATTGGGGTTTTTTCAGGTTTGCATCCGATGGACGGTTGGATTTTGTGAGCACATCACTGGACCCACATTAAGTCATTAAGTCATTGATCGTCCATAACTATAGCTACTTCTCATAGGCTCGTCATCATCCTCATCTAAGCCTTATTACAATTATAGCCATTCCTCCTTGGCTGTCTTGAAAACATATACTAATCAGCTGATGATCCAGACCACCTAATCAATGCCATTCAAAAATAGACGTACACGATGATATGCTAAATCATGGATGTTTAGATCCTTTCGATGTGGCAGTAGAAAAATAGAGGATAAATGCACAGTTTCCATTGGTGATGTGAATGCCAATAAATCCAATGTTTCATGCACTTAGCCCATTAGTTCATTATCACATGATTTCCTTAATGTAAGACCATGGTTAGGCGATTAAGCCCAATTCCTTCCAATGATAAGGGTGGGCTTGGGCTAAAGTCATTTTAGCTGGACCCAACCCAATCCAACCTGACCCAACCCAACTTCCATATACATGTGTTATATCCGACACATAGGCATTTTAATCCTTAGGGAACCATCTATCTTGAATGCAGACAGTCAGTTTCATTCCTCTCTAACTCCTTTTTTCTAATGCCTTTGTCCAATTGATAGGTATCAGATCTAGGCCCAATCATTTTTTTATTTTTTTGGACCAGTCTGGGCCTTGGATATTAAGTGTCAGGACTGATTTGAACTATCTAAATGATTCCAACCCATTAGATAAAATGATTTGCATTTGTGTAGGGCAGGGATCAAGGTTGGGCAAGACATGACAATACCAAATGAGCGGTGTAAATTGATGGCTAACCATTGTCTTATCTTCTAAATCATCGACTTATGCTAAGTCGTATATCTATAGGTTTTGGGTCCCAGTATAAATGTGATAGGACCCACCTGATGGACGGCTTGGATCTTTCTGTTGATAGACTGTACCTGGTATATACTACGCTGGTCAAAGAACCGATTCCCATGCACATGCAGCAAGTTTTCCAAGCGGAGATGTTTGCTACTCTGGTTGAGATGATAAGCTAACACTTTTTTAAATTTTTAATTTTTATTTTTTTGTTGGCTTGTTAGTACACACCCCACTGTCAGTTGACACATCACTGTTAGCCAGATGATAAGCTAACACTTAAAAGTCACATAACAATTACATATATAGCACGAAATTAAGCAAGATTAAACCATCCAAATGAAGGCTTCCAGTTTAGATATATCATGATTTAAATAATTAAACTTATTTTTATTATATTCAATTCAGATTGGTGGACATTTATTGGATGGTTTAGAATTGATAAATACAAGGGTTATATTTCAACAAACAATACATACACCAATCAGAGATAACGATGGTTAAAACAATAAGAATTTAGGATCGTGAATTAATTGCAATGAGTTTCACAATGTAGTTGGTTTAAATCGAAATCACATATACAAGGTGTAAGTGGCTATGTACGATCTGCTTAAAGTATCAGATTTCAATGTATTCTTTCAAATTCAAGTCGTCCAACGCCGGTATTATTGACACGGATTGACTGCAGCCCCCTTTGTATATGTTATATCCATTACGTCCATCAGTTTTGCCCGGCCATTTTAGGTCATGAGCCCTAACATGAGCCGAGTCCAAGTCTCAAATGGACCACACCACATGAAATAGTGGGAATATATATTAACATTTATGGTTGAAAATTTCTTTGACCCACCATGATGTGTATTTTCCATTTAACCAGTACCTAAAAATGTCACATAGATCTAAGTGAAGGATTCACAGGGAAAGCACAAATATAACTTCTATGGTCTTAAGAAAGATTTTATTGGTGGGCGTTCAATCCCACCATTTTCTATGGTGTGATCTGCTGAGCTTTGGAGTAGCTTTATTTCGGGGCTTATATCCAAGAATGAGCTGGAAAACGGAAGGACGGAGTGGATGAAACACATTCATCATATTAGCCCAATAAAGCTTGTGCCTACTACTGCTCTATCCATACTCCTGCAGTTCTTCTCCTCCTGGGTATCCAGGCTAATAAAGGTTGACTGGCCTTGAGATTGGATTAGGTGAGACGTGGATCCACCCAGGTGGGTGGGACCCCTGACTGTAGGGCCAATGTGATATATGTGATTCAATCACACGTCCATCCGTATTTAAAGTTCATTATAGTGCATGTTTCAAAAACTGAAGCAATAAATCTCTGGTGGACCATAATTAAAATAATAGTAGTAATCAGCCATTAAAAACTATCCGTGGGCCATAAAAGTTTCAGATCAAGTTGATGTTTGGGTGATCTCTTCACCCAAATCTTTATCACCTTATCAACCGGTTGGGTGGCAAATAAACATACAAATGGTTCCCATTAAGTTTTTAATGATGGGAATCAATCACTATTGTTTTGTGTGGTATGGTCCACAAAATATTTGGATCTACTTCATTTTCGGAACCATGTTCTAAATTGGGCTTTTAAAACGATTGGACAGCCTAGATTTAAGCACATACAACAAGCCCCACCGTAGGGGTCCACTCATTTGAGTGGATCCTCCCACGGAACTTATAAAATTCCAGGAAGGTGCCGATGCGATATCATCTTCAAATGGCATGACACCATCACATGATGGTGATTCATTTAAAGATGAGACAGGCGTTGGTGGCCTTGATGCTGTCCAGGAGGGGATTAGATGAGACCCATCGTTCCACATGCGTAGGACTCCGGACTATGGGCTCAGGTTGATGTATTTGTTTTAAATTCACACCGTCCAATCATTTGAAAGATCATTTTAATACATAACTTAAAAAATAAACTTGACTAAAATTTTAGATGGACCACCCTACAAGAAATAGTCACGATTGAATCCCCATGATTAAATACTTTATAGATTCCACTGAATGTTTATTTGTCATCCAACCTATTAATAAGATCACAAAGACAAAATGAAGAGACCACACAAAAATCATATTGATCCAAAGATTTTGTAGCCCATATGAAGTTTTTAACGATCAATCGCAACTGTTTCCTGTACTATGGCCCATCTAGGATTTGGAACCGCTTAATTTGTACGATCATGCCCCAAAATGAGCTTTAAATAAGAATGGATGGAGTAGATGTGGTCACATACATCACAGTGGACCCCCACAGTTAGAGGATCCACCATTTCGGTTGATCCGGAGTGACACCTAATGTGCTTGTGACGGTTTCCTCAGCTTTTTTCCTTTTTCTTTTGTTCCCTTCCTTTGTGTATATCTATTACCTTTCTCTCTCTCATAGCTTTTCTTCATTTCGTCTTCCATTTATCCCCTCTCCGAATATTTCTTCTTGTGCTGTTGCCGGCCGGACTTCTGCTCTCAGAGAAGGTAAAACTTTTTTCTCTTTCTTCTTATTATTATATTATTCTTTTGATTTTTCCCCTTTTGGACGCGGATTTCCTGCGAAAGCCTTTCGCAGGAAGTTCCTGCGCTGGGAACCTAGGTGGGGCCCACTGTGATGTTTGTGAAAAATCCACTCTGTCCATCCATTTTGTGAGTTCATTTTAAGACATTAGGCTAAAAATGAGCCGGATCCAATAATCAAGTGAGCCAAAAAAGTGATGATTGAACGACCACAGTTGAAATATTTATGGGCCACGGAAGTATTGAATCATGTTAATATTTGTGTTTTCAGTTCATCCCAGTAGGAATGACGTTATGAACGGTATGGATGGCATGTAAACATCACTGTCGACCCAGGAAGGTTTCAATGGTAGGAATTTCCCTAACTACATTTTCCTTTAGCACGGACAACTTGAGTCTTGGATCCTGCTCGCTTTTGGTTTCTCAAGCTAAAATGAATTCAAAAAACAGATGGATGGTATGGATTTCTCATAAACATCACGATGGGCCCACCTTGGTTCCCAGCGCAGAAACTTCCTGCGAAAGAAATCCGCGTCCCCCCTTTTCTTTTCTTGGGAAGCGGATTGGCTGGTGTATGGTGTACCACACACCACCGATCTGGCCGGTGTGGGTACGTGTCGTGCGAAGTTACATAGCTCAAAAGGATGTATTTATTATATCTAAACCGTTCATCCATTTTGCTAGATTATTTTAGAGCACAACTCCAAAAATGTTTATTTGCCATCCAATCTAATGATTAGGTTATATGACCTCGGATGAAGGGAAACACAAATATAAGGTTGATCCAAATGTTTTGGGGCTGCTAGGAAGATTTCAATGTTAAGAATTCGATTCCCAAATTTTTCCTATGGTGTGGTCCACTTGAGCTTTTGATCTACATCATTTTTGGGCTCATGGACTGCAATGAGCAAGAAAAATGGATGGACGCCATGGATAAAACATGCACATCATGGTGGGGCCCACGGAGCTTTGAGCTTTGACACGAACTATTTGGCTGCCATTGGGATCACCATTCAAACCGCATCATCCATTTTGTTGGGATAAGGACTATGGGACCCAGCATGGTGTAAGGACTTTGTGGGACCAACCATGGCACATTGTGTAAGTACTATGTGAGACACACAATGGTGTTTGCATTTTATCCACACGGGCCATCTGTTTTGCCAACTCATTTCAGGGCATGGTCCTGAAATTGAAGGATATCCAAAGCTCAAGTGGACCACACCACAAAGAAGTGGGGATTGAATACCTACCATTGAAAACTTCTTTGTATTGTAGAAGTCTTGGGTCAATTTGATATTTGTGTTTTCAAGGTCTTTATGACCTTATGAACAAGTTGGATGGCAAAATAAACATCATAGCGGACCCTTTTTTTTTTTTAACGCTAACATCATAGTGGACCTAATTATGAACAAGTTGAATGGCAAATAAACATCATGGTGGGCCTTAGAAAGGTTTCAACAGTAGGCATCATTTTTCCCATTGCTTTCTGTGAGGTGGTCCACTTGAGGTTTGGAATTACCTTGTTGTTGGGCTCACGCCTTAAAATGATTTTGCAAAATGGATGAATGGTGTGGATATAACACATATGTCATAGTGGGGCCCAAAGAAGTTTACCACCTCAGTAAGTCTATACTACCCAATCCAAGAGCCTAGGGAGAAGTGGAAACTAATGTGAAAATTACATGAAAAAGGTCTAATAAGCCCATTGGCATCTCTAGTCTAATTCAATGTAGCTACTCTAATAGGCTCTTTTTCAAGTACGAAAAGCTATTATTTGAAATAAATACATTTAGCAAAACATTGAAATAAGAGTTGTTTTTTTTTTTTTTTTTTTAGGGACAACTGATGTCATTTTTAAAGATTGTGCGCTCCATTATAAGAGCATTCTCTATGGTTGTTTTGGTGGATCTCATCGTAGATGGATCATGCCCCAAATGGCAAAAGACTAGATGGCTATATAAGATTTTCATATATTAAGACATTTGGGCCATCTATTTTGTCAAATATTAGTTGTGGACAAGGTATCCCGTATCGGTATTGGTTGGCGCAACGGTGCCCTCCGAAACCGATACGGATACGGGAGCGTAACAGCGATACGGGAGCGTAACGGCGCAATTTTATTTTTTTTTTTTGCCAAAAAAATATGAAAAAATATGAATTAAATCCGGAATATTCTAAGCATTCCAAATATGCATTCATTTATAAATTGGAACATGTTTATGGTGGTGTAACGGTCCACTCTTTGGTGAGAAGTTGTATCGGACAGTCTGATGAATTTATGAACCAGATAACCTGAATTTGACTAC
Source organism: Magnolia officinalis (assembly GCA_021015155.1). Classification (NCBI taxonomy): domain Eukaryota; kingdom Viridiplantae; phylum Streptophyta; class Magnoliopsida; order Magnoliales; family Magnoliaceae; genus Magnolia; species Magnolia officinalis. The sequence continues at coordinate 1,540,957 of JAJHSJ010000015.1, forward strand.
AAAATTCATATATTTAATTTTCTAACTATCTATTATCAATGATAGATGTATTAGAATGAATGTAATATGAAAATATCTTACATTAGGTGTTCGCAATTATTTTTTAGGAATTTCTCGAACATACCTGTGGACGTGACTGTGATTCCTGTCTATGACCTGTCATCCTCAAGTCAAGAATATTAATAATAATACAAAATTAGTAGTGTCTGATATACTCCCCTGCAACTTGATTGGTTGTCAGGGGAGCTATTTTAAATACAAGTTCGGCAGTGTCAAGTGTGTGCTTGGCTTCTTACAATAATACTGTTGTGACCTGTCTGCTACAAATGCTTACCTTAATACAAATATATATTCACAATCACAAGTCACCACCAAAATGAAAATCTGCTTTTTTGTGGTTGCTCGACCTCCACATCATCGTCATCGTCATCATTAGGCTGAGGTTGTCCAATAGGTGTAGGTGCTGCATCTGCATATCCATAATATCCAGTGCCAGAAGGAAATACTAAATCAACGAAACTAAAGGATGACTGATTCTGACTAGGCAACGACTCTGACCCTGAGTAAGGATATCCACCAGTGCCCGTCGAATAGCCATACTGGTGCCCATACTCAGGCTGCTGAGAATATTGAGATTGAGAGTGTGTCTGCTGTGATGAGTAACTTGGATTTGGATTTTGATATCTATAATCATATGGATATTGATTGGGAAGACTACTCCAACATGAATGTGATGAAACAGGCTAAGTATAACCACTATAATCATAATCCAATTGACCATAAGAATATCCATCATAATAACCAGGACCATGAGCCTGCTGATGTTCCGGACCTCCTGGACCCGGTGCACCACTAGATGTACCCTCCTCCAGCTGGCTGTATCGTGACTCAGTACACTCATAAGTCCGACCTCGTGTACTACCTCATCGATGTTCATCGGCATCGCGATCTGTAGACGGCTGTATAGGGCGCTGAGCAACACCAGAAGTGCCGGCACCATGGGCAGGGGGGTCATCGTCACCATTATCCGACACGGTCACGCTACCACTGCTCGAACTCTTTTGTTGATCTTGACCCGTACTTGGCATAAAGGCCAAGGTGTCCCGTATCGGTATCAGTTGACGTAACGGTGCCCTCCGAAACCGATACGAATACGGGGGTATAACGGCGATACGGGGGTGTAACGGCCCGTAACGGCGCAAAAAAAATTTTTTTGCCAAAAAAATATGAAAAAATATGGATTAAATCCGGAATATTCTAAGCATCCTAAATATGCATTCATTTATAAATTGGAACATGTTTATGGTGGTGTAATGGTCCACTCTTTGGTGAGAAGTTGTATCGGACTGTCTGATGAATTTATGAATCAGATAACCTGAATTTGACTACAAAATTCATATATTTAATTTTCTAAATATCTAATTTATATACTTAACAACTTGAGATCATTTCTCCCCAATAGTTCTTTAAAAAAAAAAATTAAACTCAAGTAGATGGCGTTGCCAATTTGGGGTTGACTTGGAGGACCAATCTATGCACCAAATCAGCCTCAAATTCATGCAATTTATTGTCATTATCCCACTTATAAATTGGTGGACATTTATTGGATAGTGAATCATGAAAAAAATCAAAAGGCCCTATTTTAAAAAATAAAAGTCCACAAATTAACAATTAAAACTATTCAAACAATTTGATTTAGGCATTGTGAGTTAGCAATTGCAGTCCATAATTTAATTGCTAAATTTTAAGTTAATATATGTCTCGTGTACAATTTTTTAAGGCTCATATTAGGCGGGACTCGGATTGTGAAGTGTAGCACATGTGTCAAAAAATTTTGGGCCCCACCGTGATGAATGTGTTATATCCACACCGTCCATTCATTTTGCCAAATAATCTTAGGGCATGAGCCCAAAAATGAGGCACATCCAAAGCTCAGGTGGACAGCACCATAAGAAACAAAATAATAATTAAACGTTCACCATTAAAAATTTATTGGGGGCTACAAAAGTTTTAGATCAAGCTGACATGTGTGTTTTTCTCTTCATCCACGTCAGTGTGACCCAATTAATAGGTTAGATTGAAAATAAACATTACAGTGGACCTTAAGAAAATTTTAATGGTGGCCATTCTATAACCACTGTTTCCTATGGTGTGGTCCACCTGAGATTTGGATATTATTAATTTTTTAGATCCTGACTTAAAATGACGTGGCAAAATGGATGGACGACATGGATAAAATATATACATCATGGTGGGGCCCACTGGGTCTGATCAGATCAGATTGGATGGAAATAAACGTTACTGTGGCCCTACGAATTGTTTAACGGCGAAAATATCTCTGCTGCTATTTTTGGTGTGGTCCAGATGATCTTGAGATATAATTCATTTTTTGGATAGTGATCTAAAGTGATCTCTGAAAATAGATGAACGGTGTAGATGTAATAAATACATCACTGTGGAGCCCATATAACTTTGATCTCCTTTGAACCGTTCGTATAACTCGGAGCTCGAGGAGTGTTAGCGCTCGTCTTAGCGTGACACGTACCTACAGCTAGCTGCGTGGTACGCCTGCAAAAAAAAAAAAAAAAAAAGGGGGGGGGGAAACTGAAAAGAAAAAAGAGGGAAAGAAGAGAAGAAAAAAGAGGGAAAGAGAGAAAGAAGAGAAGAGAGAGAGAGAGAGAGAGAGAGAGAGAGAGAGAGGAAGAAGGCCGCAGCCGCAGCCGTAACTGCCTGAGAAGAAGAAGAAGAAGAAGAAGAAAAGAAAGGAAAAGAGGTACGTTTTTTTTTTTTCAAGGCCCGTAACAGCCGTTACAGGTCAGTAACGGCCGTTACTCCCGTAACGGGCTATACGGGTACAAAAACTGGGAACGGCCGATACAGACCCGTATCGCGTAACGAGTACCACCGTTACCAATACGTATTGGCCGTTACGGCCGAAACGTATCCGATTTGGGATACCTTGATAAAGGCTGCCCCTCTTACTGGGTCCAACACATCTGCACGACTCTCTTGTTGTGCTCTACGTATTTCTGGGTCATCAATTTTCAATTCTTCACTATCCTCTTCAATTTACTTTTCCCTTGTTTCCAACCAAGATAGAAGTGGGTCATCCTCATCATAAATATTGTCCAAGTTTATTAGACAGTAGTCTCCGTCATCGGCAGCTGTAATGCTCCTATGATGTCGTCGCATTCTTAGTTTTATATTGTAGTGCATAAAGACAAGTCTATCTAATGTTCTAGTCTGCAATCTATTCCTATTTTTTGAATGAATAAGCGCAAAACAACTCCAATTCCTTTCGCAGCTAGAGGAAGATGTTGTCTGGTTCAAAACTTTTACTGCAATTTTTTGGAGAGCCTTCATACTCTCTCCGAAATTAATTCACCATTCGACCGGTTGCAACTTAGATACTGCATGTTATGCAAGAGCATCTCCAAAGCTACCAAGGCGATTTTAGATGGTATGGCCCACTTGAGTTCCGTATATGACTGATTTTTGGGATATCCCATAATTTAAAGGGACCCATCAAATGCACGGTCTTGATGGTCAACACACATCACGGTGGAGCCCACACAGCTCGACCTCATGGGAAGTTCCCATGAGCTCGACCGCATAAGAACCTTTTCCATATATATATATATATATATATATATATATATATATATATATATATATATATATATATATATGAGAGAGAGAGAGAGAGAGAGAGAGAGAGAGAGAGAGAGAGAGAGAGAGAGATATGCTCACGCACAAGTAGTTGGTCCGTGAGTTTTGGTGGGCATTTAATGAAAATATTCTCCCTTTTATATAATGCATATACTTATATCGAGGGATTTTAGAATGCATGTCATAGTTATGTAAAGTGGCATGTGTTAAGATCTAAGCCATTCATCAGTTAGGATCCACTAAGGAGAACTTATATGCTAAAAACTAAGAAACTACACTTTTAAGAAAAGTACAAGTGTGTATGTTGAATCTAGAGTGTTGGACTGTTTTATTAACAACCCACTATTTTCATAAGTATTTGACCTGTTTGATCATAAGATCATCAAAATATTTTTTGCTCCTAGCATGTTGATAATGCAATTTATCTAACGCATGTATCTAATTTTGAGTTTGATGGTCCAAATCTATAATAGGTGTGTGGTCGATCATACATTTACTCTCCCCTTGCATGTCTATTCCCAAATATCTCGGATAACGTTTGGATGACCTTCTTAAGGGCAACGGAGCATTGCTTTCCCAAACTTATAAAGAAAGAGTTCATGTGGAGTAGATCCACCACGTCCATCATGTGAGCTGCCTCATATTTGGACGGGGACTCAAAACTAAGGTCGATTCAACGCACAATTGGGCTACACCATGGTAAATAGTTAAGATACAAAGTCCCACTGTTAAAATCATCCAAATTGTGTATAGCCTAATGACTTGTATATATGGGATGTTTTACAAAAAGTAATGCTTGTGATGGCTCAACCTATTAGATGAGTTGGATGTCATATTTACATAGAAGGTTGGAGGAGATGTGTTGGCTGGATATTAAACGATACTCCAGCCTGCTGAACGTGGACTTTTTTAATTGGAAAAAAGAATTTCAACGGCCGATCTATCTTAATTTTTTTAATGGGGCTCATCTTGATGTGTATTTGTGATCCACTCCAACCATTGGATGTGTAATCTTATATCGGGCACATAACATAAAAATCAATTCCACCTATGATTCAGGTGGGGCACACCAAAGAAAATAGTTGGAATAGAGACATCCACTCTTGATTTTTATAGGGCCCACCATGGAGATTACACTAAATCTACTCACATCATTAGATACCACACTAAAAATTAGGCCTAGGGACAAAATTCAGGTCTATCCATCTTTCAAGTAGGCCACGCCAACGTAAATAGTTTGGAGGGTGAGCTTTTCTTTATGAACTATTTTCAGTTGTGTGGTTTAACATAAAGCACGGATTGGCCTGAATTTTGAGCCCTAGGTGTAAAGTGAGGTGACCCATCAGATGTTCGGGGTAGATTTAAAATTAATACCATATTCGGCTTACTCGAACATGGTATTACTGGCATTAGGATATCATATTCGGCCACTCTTTTCCAAAGTTGCGTTTAAATCACTCCTCTACTGGCATTACGAGGATTAATTACCAAAACAACATAACTTCTATGCCAGCATTATGAGCATTACTAACAACTTTAAATTACACCAATAATAATGTCTTGGGAACAGTACCCACACGGTTTTACCTCGGAATTTTTACAGGGCCCACTTTACTTGTATGTAGATCCACTCCGACGAATAAACGTGTAACCCATTGATAGGCTTATAGCAAAGAAATCAGCCTAACCAGTGATTCAGATGGGCCCACCAATAGCAACAATTAGGAGAGACATCCACCCTTGATTTTTACAGGGCCATTAATATCACACAAAAATTAAGCCTCAGTCCCAAAAATCAAGTCCATATATGATTCATGTGAGCCACACTTATGGAAATAGTTTAGAGGGCGAACCTTTCCATGTACACTATTTCAATCATGTGAATCCATATGCACTAAGGATGTGAATGAAATTTGATACCTTGATCTAACATGGGGTGACATATTTGATGGACAGGTTGATTTACATTAACTTAATGACGGCCCACACAAACCTGCCCTTTTCCATGCCAAAATGAAATTAGTCCACTGTAAAAGCTTTACTTACATTAATTAAGAGATTAAATGCATGGCTAGTTGGACGAAAATGTAATTTCCAACTAGTTGTGTGTGAGCTTACTCATATATATATATATTATATATATATATTATATATATATATATATATATATATATCTATATATTATATATATATATGATATATGGAAACACACATACACACACACACACACGGTATAACCCTAGGTAACAGCTAATTCGCTCTCCAATCATAAGTGGTTTGATTGGTGACCCCTCATCAGCCCGCTATCTAGTGTCAAGTCTCATGTTGCATGCCTCACATGATGTATGTGTTTTATAACGCCGTTCATCTAATTTGATAGCTCATTTTAGGACATGATGTATATATTTTATCCATGGCATTCATCTATTCTGGTAGTTCATTTTAAGGCATGATCCCGAACTTGAGGTAGATCTAAATGCCAGGTGGACCACGCCATATGAAAACTGTGGTGATTGTGTAAGTACTATGTGAGACCCACAATGGTGTTTGCATTTTATCAACACCATCCATTTGTTTTGCCAACTCATTTTAGGGCATGGTCCAAAAATTGAAGGATATTCAACTCTCAAGTGGACCACACCATAAAGAAGTGGGAATTGAATACCTACCATTGAAAAATTCTTCTGTATTGTAGAAGTCTTTGGATCAATTTGATATTTGTGTTTTCAGGGTCTTTATGACCTTATGAACAGGTTGGATGGCAAATAAACATCATAGTAGATTTATTTATTTATTTGTTTTAGGCCAAGATCATAGTGGACCTAATTATGAACAAGTTGAATGACAAATAAACATCATGGTGGGCCTTAGAAAGGTTTCAACAGTAGGCATCATTTTCCCCATTGCTTTCCATGAGGTGGTCCATTTGAGGTTTGAAACTACCTTGTTTTTGGGCTCATGCCTTAAAATGATTTTGCAAAATGGATGAACGGTGTGGATATAACACATATGTCATAGTGGGGCCCAAAGAAGTTTGCCACCTCAGTAAGTCCATTGCTACGTTCTATACTATCCAATCTGAGCCCAGGGAGAAGCAGAAACTAATGTGAAAATTACATGAAAAAGGTCTAATAAGCTCATTGGCATCTCTAATCTAATTCAATAAGAGCTACTCTAATAAGCTCTTTTTCAAGTAGGAAAAGCTATTATTTAAAATAAATACATTAAAAAAATATTTAAATAAATGCTTTTTTAGGACAATTGATGTCATTTTTAAAGATTGTGCGAGCTCCATTATAAGAGCACCCGAGATGGTTGTTTTGGTGGATCTTAGATGGATTGTGCCCCAAATGGCAAAAGACTAGATGGCTACATAAGATCTTCATATACTAAGACATTTTGGCCATCCATTATGTCGGATATTAGATGTGGATCGTCTATCATATAGAGCCCACCTTTGATGTGGACTGTCCATTGTATGAGCCAAATTTCAAAGTAGGCCGTCCATCATGCAAACCCATCTCATATGTATAATATTCATCATTAGGGGCCCACGTTGATGTAGGCCATCCATCATATGGGGCCCACCATCAATGGTATTGTCCTTTATGTGAGACTTCTCAATGTTGCTACCTGTCACCCACACACACACGTGGACTCCACATTTGATATGTTCATAGTGTGGGCCATACCTTCGAAGTGGCTTTCCATCATGTGGGGGCCACTTTTGATATTTGCCATTCATCATGTGGGCGCACCTTCTATGTGGATCATCCATCATACGGCCCATTTTGGATACGTGTCCTCCATCATGTGAGACCTTGGATGTGGACTATCCATTAGGTGGGGCTTGATGTGGACCTTCCATTATGAGGGGGCACACTTTGATGTGAGTCATCCATCATGTGAAGCCTGCTACATCCATTATGTGGGCCCACCTTGATGTGGACCATTCATTTTGTGGGCCCCACCTTCAATATGGGTCATTCATCATGTGGGCCCACCTTCAATGGCCATCATCCATCATGTGGGTCCCACCTTTGTGCGGACCACCCATAAAATGAGACCCACTTGATGTGGATGTTCCATCATGCCAGACCACAATTTGATGCATATCATCCATCATGTGAGGCCCACCTTTTATGTGAATCGTTTATTATGTGGGCCCACCTTAATGTGTACCATACATCATTTGGGCCCCCACGTTCAATATGCGTCGTTCATCATGAGGGTCCCACCTTTGATGTCCACCACCCATCATGTGGGTCCAACCTTTGTAATGGACCATCTATCATGTGGGTTCCGCTTGATGTAGATAGTCCATCATGCGGGGACACATTTTGATCCGAGTCATCCATCATGTGGGACCCATCTTTGATGTCCACCAACCATCATGTAGGTCCCACCTTTTACTATGGACCATCCATCATGTGGTTTCCAACCTTCAATATAGGTCATTCATCATGTGGGCCCACCTTTAATATAATGTCAACCTTCCATCATGTGGTCCTACATTCAATGTCCACCATTTATCATGTGGGTCCCACCTTGAATGTGGATTGTCCATAATGTGAGGCCACACCTTGATGTGGGCCGTCCATCATGTGGGGCTCACCTTTGATGTGACCATGCATTATGTGGGCCCACCTTTGTTATGGACCATTCATCATGTAAGGCCCCACCTTCACTATAGGTGTTGTTCATCACATGGGCCTACCTTAGAGAGTTGTAAAGAAAAGAGAAGGGTGCAAGATGGAAATTATTTTAAAACTCTCAAGGGCAAATTTGTTTAAAAATTGATTAAAAAATCTATCTATCCACTTAAGCCGAATAATTTATTTTTCAAAAAGTAACATTTTTCCAACTTAAAAATTCGAAAGCTTATTTGATATTTTTCTAAATGAATAAACTATCTAATTAGGCTTTTACCAAATAGCTTAATTTTTATTTTTATTTTTTTAATAAGTAAAGCCAATAAGCTCTTATTGGTAAAGATCCCAAGCACCCCTTAAATATATGTATTTTATTTTTTTTTCTTATATTTTATTAGCTGACCTCACCTTACATCATGACCTGCGGGTAGGGCTATACACGAACCGGGCTAGCCCGGTTAACTCGCTCGGAGTTCGGGTCGAGACGGGCCATTTTCTTCAGCCCGAAACTGAGTTCGGGCCAAGTTCGGATAGGTCCCAGTTCGGCCCGAAACCCAACTCGGTCGAGTGATATATATATATATATATATAATATATATATATATATATAATATATATATATATATATATATTCAAAACCCTACCCGTCCCTTTCCCCTTTACCCTTTTGGGATAGTTCACCGCCCATCTTTAAAGTGACAGTGACTCATCCACCTCACATACGTATAACTTGAACGGCCTAGATTCATCCAAATACAAAATTGAATTATAATGTCCTGAATAGTTAGATTTTTTGTGGAGTCTATAGTTCAACTATCTAAACCGTTGATCGAGGGCCTTATAATGGGACGCGGATTACCTGCTAAAGTCCTTCTCATGAACTTGTTGTAAGGTACGAAACTGGCCCGAACTCGCCCGATTGCTGACCGGGCCGAGTTCGGGCTGGACATGTTGGCCCGGTAACCGGGTGGGGCCAGGTTCGGGCTGGGTTTGGCTGGTGACCGGGCCGGGCCGGGTTGAGCCCAGTTCGACTCGGATCGACCCGTGTACACCCCTACCTGCGGGTATACTAATAAGCCTAACAATTTTGTGTTTTAGATCCAAAGCTAAAGTGTACCACACCACACATAAAAGAAAACAGAAGGAATTGATGCTACCATTGAAAAGTTCTTTTGAGTCCACAGAAGTGTCTGATGAAGTTGATATTTGTGCTCGAGATTGTGACCTTATGAACAGATTAGATGTAAAATAAGCCTAACAATTGTTCTCATGAAACTTTCAAATGTAGTTTGTTCAATCACCACTGCTTTATGTGGTATAGTTCACTTGTGCTTTGGATATACCTAATTTCTTGTATCATGCTTTAGAATTTCCGAAGTCTTCCACACGGCTACTCACCGCCACCAGCCGATGGCTAGTGGTCGGTGCTTTGTGGGCCAACCATGATGTATATGTTTCATCCATCCATCCATCTATTTTTAAGATAATTTTATGTTATGAGCCCCAAAACGAAGTATATCCTAATATCAAGTGGACCACATTACAAAAAACAGTGTTAATTGAACGTCCACCATTATAAACTTTTTGGGGGCCATAAAAGTTTTGGATCAAGCTGTTATTTGTTTTTTCCCTTCATCTAGGTGAATAGCCAATCCGTTTCCCAACAACACAGATGATCCGCACTCAAAGAGAGTCGTGGGTTTTACGAAAGCACAAGATGAAATAACCATAGGTGCCTTTGCTTTTGTAGGGAGAGACTTTCCTTGTTGAAGAAGGCTATTTTTTGAACATGGAAGCTTCTGAAGGAAGGGAGACAGAGAGAATGGCTAAGAGTGCTGTTCAATCCGCCGCAAAAAGTCTGACCTATTTTATACAGCAGAAAGATTTTCACCTTTCCCATGTAGAAGAGTGGGCTAGAACGCTTCGAAACACACTCAATGCCATACTCAAAGACGTGGATGGGATGCGCGGGTATAATGAAAGTGTTCAGCTAATAGAAGTAGCAAACAACACTAAGAACGTCATCGACTCCTTTCATCTTTAAAATTGCACAGCAACGAGGAGAGACG
>JAJHSJ010000015.1:1551446-1613658 GCA_021015155.1 Magnolia officinalis
TGGATGCAAGGTTTTATTGAAGAGTTGGGTAAGAAGCAAGCAGATTGCAAGCTGTACAGTGACAGTCAGAGTGCAATACACTTGGCTAAGAATTCAGCCTTTCATTCAAGGGCCAAGCATATTGCCATCAGATATCACTTCATACGTTCGTTACTGGAAGATGGATCGATTGCTCTGGAGAAGATTCATACAAGTGAGAATCCTACGGATATGCTAACCAAGGCGGTCACAAGGGAGAAGCTGAAGCTCTATTCAGCTTTGATTGGTCTTCAGGCTTGAAGACGGGGAGGTAGTGCACTCCGGATGAAGAAGACAAATGTTTATGACGATGTGTCTCCAAGTGGGAGATTGTTGAGAAGCGGAGCCACATTTGGGGCCGCCTACAACCAGTCAAGGTTGCGCGGATTTCGTGTCGTAAGTCCTTTCACAACTGGGATGCGAAAGGAGTTTCGCGGATTTCGTGTCGCAAGTCCTTTCGCAACTGGAATGCGAAAAGGAAGTTGCCAAAACTATAAATTAGGGTCCCTAGGGTTATTCTAGGGTTAAGGTGAATATTGGAAAATATGTCTAAGGTGTGGGCAAGGGATTTTCTCTGTACTTCCAAGGGAGAGGTTAGTGTATTGCCTTGTAATCTTCGTTCTTCATAGTAGAAGTTTGCATCCGTAGTTTTTTACCCTAGATTGGGATTTTTTCCATGTATATTTTGTCTTGTGGTTTGTTTTGGATTGCTTTGATTGTTTCTAGTTTATATTTCTTCCTGTTTATCGTTTATGGGTGAGGCCTGAAATTGGATTTAGGCTCACTGCGGTGTGGCATGCTGCGCAACAATTGAAACTATTTTTAGCCTCGGTTGTCAAAATCGAAGCCAAAACCTTTAATCACGAGGTTCCAGCACCGGTTTGAATAATCGAGACAAAACCAAGGCTAAATTCTCTAGCTTTGGTTCTAACTTTTTAGCCACAATTTAAAACAAACGCTAAATGCATATTTTTCTTGTAAGGCCTCTTAGTTTCTCTCTCTTAAAAATTTTGAACTACCTTCAACAAAAGTCCACAACATAGATGGCTTCAACAGGGACGACTCTACATGTGGCCCAATTGGCAGCACCATACCTTTTATTTGATTCATGACATAAGTAAAACAAACTCTTCTAATGTATTTGTAACTTGCGATTAATTAATACTAAATGAAGAGCCCCTCATGTGAGGGGGTGTAGGATATAGGTGAGAGACCTCAACGGACTGCAAATGCGTCAGAGTTCTATTCCACCCATCCAGCAGTGTCCAATATGAACAATGCTGGGAAACAAAAAATAATGGTGGTCCACTAATCATACAAGTAAAACTTATATAAACATATTTTCTATATAAGTCATTGATTTTATGTTTATACCATGTATATATTAATCATAACTCACGTCTACATATGAGGTTGGGGTTAAAGTTGGGCTAGGTTGCCCAACACCTTAATTAAAACTCACTTCACCTTAGGTCAGGTGGAAATTTCTCAACCCAACAAGACCCAAAGTTCTGCTTCATCAACAGCTCACTTGGCACGATGACCTTGAGCACCAAGGGACCTCTTTCCTAGGACAGAGGTTCTCCTACAATTAATGCTCTTCTTTTTCTTGACCAAGGATGATAATTTTGTGGGGTTGGGCCTATTGAGTTATTGACCCAAACCCAAGTTACAACCTTGGCCATAAACCAGTTTAAGTTATGTGGAGAGGAGGGCTTGCATCATGCATGAAGATTGAATATATTAGATTATTTTAGTGTCCCCATAGCTTACTTCCAAGCGTTGGAATAACATCCCCCACACAGTGAATGGTCAATGCGCCAAAAAATTTTAGATGAGAAAAAATATTAAATCTTTTAATGGTCATCTGAAGAATAACATTAAGAAGACGACCAATGGTTACACTCATGAAAATAAAAAAGGTCTTTACTATATGGCTAGTGGAAAAGGATTGGCTACTCCCCTGCCACCAGCCCGGTGGCTGGTGGTCGGTGCTCTGTCAGCCCCATTTTTATATATCATCTTAGAGGATTGATCCTAAAAATGAGAGGGATATAAATCTCAGCTGCACCGCCACATAGGAAAACAATAGTGATTGGATATCCACAATTAAAATCTTCCTAACGCCCACTGTACTGTTTATTTGACATCCCATCTGTTGATTAGGTTATAAAGACCCGGATGAAAGGAAGAAAAAAAGAAAAGAAAAAAAAAATAAACTTGATCCAAAACTTTTATGGCTCAAAAAGTTTTTAACGGTCGACATTCATTCAACATTGTTCATTGTAATGTAGTCCACTTGAGATTGGAATATATCTCATTTTTGGTCTCATCTAATAAAATGATATAGAAAAATATATGAACAGCATGGATGAAACACATACATCATGATGGAGCCCACAGAGCAGGGGGAGTAGCCAATCCGTTTCCTATGGCTAGTACCTCCCATCTTGCGGAGCAAATTAGGTGTTACACTGTAGTGGGCGTTACTCTGACCGTGGGGTCCACCCACCTGTACGTTGTATATCGTTCATCCATTTCTCTATATTATTTTAAAAAGGAGTTCAAAAATTTAGTAAATCGAAATCTTCGGTGGACCATACTACAGGAAAAATTTTAGTAAATCCAAATCTTCGACAATGGAGCGATGCAGCGATTAGCTAGGATCCAAAATCGGATCTTTGGGTCGAACCGGACTTCTCCTCGCCGTTGAAAATGTCAGAAATTTGACCTCGCGATCCCCACATTGCTACTCGCGCGTGTATGATTGACCTTGAATCCTATTCTCATCATTCCTAGCTAATGTAGCACGTATCTGCGAGATCCAGACAGTTCATCAGGTGGATCCCACCGTGTCTTAGAAGACTGGCTTCTCCATTGATTTTGTGTTTAAAAACCTAACGTCCAAAAAGAACGGTTCATGCTTCACGACCATCCATTTTTCCCCACACATTTCCGGCTGATAATCGGAACGGCCTCATCTTTTGGACCCTGAAAGATACCCACGGTGGCCCATATGATCAACGGTCAGGATCTCTCTCATTGTGTAGATCGCAACGTGTAAGAACAGCACCTGGAACATTTTTCCTCCCTTCCATCTTTTTACATGCAAGATGTCCTAAAAAGACTTCAGACCGAGAACACTTCAGAAACTGCCACGTGTCCCCATATCATGGGACGCGGATTGCGTCCTACCCCCGCCCGTCTCCAGCCGGGAACGGGCAGGAGCTTTGAGTGGCCGCCGTGATGTATGGGTCTTATCCATACCGTCCATCTATTTTTTAGTATCATTTTAAGATATAAGTCCTAAAATGTGGCAGATCCAAGCCTCAAGTGGACTACACAATGAGGATTAAACTACCTTAACAATGACGTGCTGAGATGAGAACTTCTTGAGTGCCACAGAAGTTTGGATGGAGCGGATCTTTGTGTTTTCTATTCATCTAGGTCTATGTAAGTTTATGAATAGGTTGGATGGAAAATAACATCACGGTGGGCCCTATAAAAGTTTCAACGGTAAGAATCATTATTAACTGATGCTTCCTGTGGTGTGGTCCACCTAAGATTTTATCTCCTTATAATTTTGCATTACATCCTTAAATGATACGAAAAAATGGATGAACGGTGTGGATAATATCCTACATCACGATAGCCACTCAAAACTCTGCCCGTCACAGCGGGCGGACGGTAGGACGCAATCCGCGTCCCATATTATGCCACGTGCATGGAGAACGCCACGTAGACGAGGACCAGATAAAACGGTTAAAAAAGCCCTTCTTCCGCTCCCTATAAAATCCTCCCTCCATCACAAAACTGAGAGAGAGAGAGAGAGAGAGAGAGAGAGAGAGAGACGATCTCTTCCCAAAGAACGTCTTGTTCTTCCCACCAAGACCAGGAAAATGGCCGAGCTACAGAAAGAGCGTGTGGCCCACCAACCCCACCTGACCGGCCCCACCATTCTCTACGCCTCGTTTGCAGGCATAGCGATCGGCGGTGCGCTTCTTGGCATGATGGGCTTCACCTTTCTGGCAACCATCACAACCCTTCTCATAAGCTTTCCTCTACTAGTCATCTTCAGCCCAGTCATACTCTCCGCCATCTTCATCATCTTCGTCGCCATCGCAGGCTTCGCCGCAGCTGGTGTAATGGCCCTCATGGGCATATATGCTTTTGCACGGATTACCCGTCGTGTCCGTGAGAGAAGATCGGCTGGGGTGACCGACGGTCCGATCGTTGAGAAGCTGAACGAATCAGACCAGAAGGTGAAAGAGCAGGCTAATGGGACTGGGCCGGGTACTTTCAGCATAAGGTTCGTGTACAGCTCTACCAATGACTGGGTCGGGTACTTGCAGCATAAGGTGCAGGTGAATCCACCAAAGAATACCACTAATCGTGGTTGAGTAGATTTCAAGTGTGCACACGTGTCATCATAGCATGCTTTGTTAGATCTGGACCATTTATTGGGTAGGCCACATTTTTACTATGGACGTGGACCGTTACTCTTCCACTGTCCACTTCCTAGTGAAAATATATACGTTGTGTTATATCTGTATTACGGAATTTACGGATTATTTATACATCAATAATGGAAATTCAACGTGATAATCTTAAAGTGTACCTCATTAGAAAAATATTCCCGATGCTTTGATGTTATCGACGGAATCTTAATTTTCCGAACTTCACACTTTTAGGAGAATCTCTTAATGGAAAATAGTTTTTTATCTTATATTGGTAAGGATACCAAGACATGTATTTATATGAAAGATTCGAAGAAAACTTACATATATTCATAATAAAACTTAATAATTGTCTATAGGGATTGCAGTTTAAGTATTCTCCCACAAATATATTTGTAATAATCACAACGTAATAAGGCTTACTGAATTGCTCAATTTAAATAATTCAATGAAACTTTAATAATTAGATCTAAATCGATGATCATGTGTGGCTCACCTGATAAGAGTCTTAAACATTGGTCTTGTTCTAAATATTTACTTTCTAATAATAATGTGGACCGCCTGACGGGTAGATTACGTGTGCTATTTTGGACACGTGAGTGCACTTGGGTCTGCTTGGAGGAGATGTTTGGATGGAGTGGTGGGGTTTTCCTTCTGTGTATCTGTTGGCTTTGGTTGTAGTGTTAGAATGGTGTTTCCTGACGTTGATTTTCGATGTAAATGTACGGTGGTGATGCAGAGAATGGTTTATTCTGTAAGAGTAGTAGTTAGATGGGGTACTTGCTGTATGGCCATGGAGTCTATAGGTGGGGCCCACGTGTGGGATTCGTCCATCCATCCATCTCATGAGCAGTACATTGGATGGGCCCTGGTCCAAAATTCACTAACCATGAATTTCTCCACTTGGATGTGAAAAGCTGGATGGTAGTTTTAGCTGTTTTGTCCTTCATGGGGTTGACCGGTTAACGTGGCCAATCCAGTGATCAGGATCATTTTTTGAGTTCGTAATCTGTGCAATGGAAACGCTACTGCCCACCTGATGGACGGTTTGGATTGTACGACTATGCAGGCAATGGGTCCCATCAGCAGCACATGATAGTATAGCAAACGAGCATCCGCAGAGGCGAGGCCAGGCAAGAGATGAGGGGTTGGGACCCCCGACTGGGGGGATCACAGAGATGTATGTACCTGAAATCCACACCGTCAAACCGATTTGAAATCTCATTTTAGTGCATGATCCCAAAAATAAGCAGATCCAAATCTTATGTAGACCATACCACATGGAAACAGTAGTGATTGAATCCATCATCATCAAAAACTTCATGGAGGAACCGGAATGTTTATTTGCCATCCAACTTGTTGAAAAGGTCACAAATATATAAATGGGAAGTCTGTACAAATATCAGCTTGATCCAAAACTTTGTGGCCACAAAGTATTTAATGGTCGGTTACAACGATTCCTGTATTATGGTTAACTTGAGATTTGGATATGCTTCATTTGTTTCCGAAGCCCTAAAATGAGCGGCATGAATGTAGTCACATACATCAATCATAGTAGCCCCACATTCAGGGGTCGCACCCACCTAGGTGGATCCAGGGTCTCACTGAATCCGCTCCCAAGACATGCATGAAACAGATGGCTAGTGGTCGGTGCTTTGGGGACCGGCTATGACGTATGTATTTCGTCCATGTTGTCCATCTATTTTTTTAGATTATTTTATGGAATGAACTCAAAAATGAGGTATAGCCCAATCTCAAGTTTATCACATTATAGGAAACAATGTGATTGAATGGCGATGATAAAAACTTTTTTGAAGCCATAAAAGTTTTGGATCAAGCTTCCCTACATCTAGGTCTGTATGACCTAATCAACGGATTGGATGTTAAATAAACAGTATATTGGGCTTTAGGAGGATTTTAATGGTGGATATCTAATCACTATTGTTTTCCTGTGGTGTGGTCCACCTGGTTTATATCCCTCTCGTTTTTGGGATTAATCTCTAAAATGATATGTAAAAATAGATGAACAGCATGGTTTAAAAAAAAAAAAAAAAAAAAAAAAAAAAAAAAAAAAAAAAAAAACATACTTCGTAGTGGGGCCGCAAGCAGCCACCGGGCTATGACAACGAAACTAGCCAAACCGCCTCCACACATACAACATGGTGGGGCCTACATAACTTTGCCGCGACAACACGCCACTTGGGTCGGTGGTGGCAAATCAGGCAATCCGCTTCCCTTCGTATTGTGTACTTAATGGCAACGACACTGATGTAGAGGTTCGATGTGCCACACGATAGTGATGGTTTGGACACTGATGTAGAGCCTAGAGGTCCACTATAAAGAAAATCATGATAATCTTGATCATGAAAAATCACAACCGTCAGATGATTCAATCCACTCAAGTTTTGGATTAAGCCAAAAATCACAACCGTCATATAAGCCACGAAAGTTATGAATTAAGTCAATATTTGTTTTTTTTAAAAAAAAAAAAAAAAAACTTTCATCCAGGCTTATGTGACATTATCAACATATTGGATGATAAATAAACACTAGGAAAATATTATTGTGCGCCCTA
This sequence comes from Magnolia officinalis, assembly GCA_021015155.1. Lineage (NCBI taxonomy): Eukaryota > Viridiplantae > Streptophyta > Magnoliopsida > Magnoliales > Magnoliaceae > Magnolia > Magnolia officinalis. The sequence goes on from JAJHSJ010000015.1 coordinate 1,558,497, forward strand.
AGAAGTTTTTAATGGTGGTGGATGATCAATTACCACTGCTTCTTATGGTATGGTCCACCTGATAATTGAATCTGCTTCATTTTTTTGGATAATACACTAAAATTATTTGGAAAAATGGGATGGACAACAGGATATATAATACATATATCAAGGTGGGCCCCATGGTAAGCCCACGATAAGGGTCACACTGTCTTGGGTGAAAATGGGGTCTCACCTAATCCACTGTCCTTGGAAGCACCTGAGGTCCAATACCATGATGAGTTACCCTCCCAAGTGATTCAGCCCTGACTTGGGTGAGTCTGATTCAACTTTAGGACGAACATGGCAGTCAATTTTCTGAGTCTTTTAACCATAGCCATGAGATAAGTTGCTGCTAGAAAATCTGTCTTCCGGGGTCATTCACTCGGAAGCGGATTCCCTAGCGACACATCCCTGGTGGCAGGCTAGGGCTTAGTGACATCAGTTTAGCTAACTCATCTTAAGGTATGAGCCCAAAAATGAAGCAGATACAAAGCTCCAATGAACCATAAAGCATGAAAGATTAGGCGCTTGAGTTTTTTTTACCCACGCACACGCCCCCACAGACTCACGCTAGTGGAATTTCACTACTTGAACCCTTGACACCCGAGTAAGAGTAAGGATCCAGGGTGCTTGAGGTTGAAACCTTTCCAAGGCCCCCCTGTAATGTTTATTTGTTCATCCAACCTCTCCATAAAATCACGCAGACCTGTTGAAGATCACGCGGACTTGGTTGAAGGAAAAAACACAAATATCGACTTGATCCAAAAGTGTGCCCCTAGGAAGTTTTCAATGGCAGGTGTTTAATCACCCTTTTTCCTGTAGTGTGGTCCACTTAAGCTTTGGATATGCGATCATTTTGGGGCTCACCCTGTTTCCTGTAGTGTGGCCCGCTTGATCATTGGATCTGCTTTATGTTGGGACTCATGCTTGCAATAAGATGGAAAAAAGGATGGACGGCGTGGATAAAACATGCATCACAGTGGGCCTCACAATGCCTGCCACCAGGGATCACCAGGTGGCTTCCCATTCATTTTGGGATTGTTGAGTAGTGGCTGGTAGCTGCATTCCTTGTTAGAAGCATCCTTGACTGACTGAACCCTTAGTAATTTTGAGCATTTACAAACGTAGCTCATGTACAAAACAATGAAAAAAAAGAGTCTATACGAGTGCCTGTAGACTTTTAAAAACTGAGTGGAAAAATGATCATATGCACAGTTTTAGATGCTTTAGGCGTGATTTCATACTGTTTGGGATGGTGTGGCTCATTTGGTTCTAGATATAGTTGTGGTTTGGAATATTCCATATTAACCTAGATGGGACCCACCAAATTCATGTTGTGATGCCCATACACATCACAGTGGGTCCACACGCTTGACCTCATGGAGCTTCCCCATGAGGTCGACCTCATAGTACAAGTTTTCCCATATATAAAATAAGGTTAAATAAATAGTTAAATCAAATAATTGTGTTTCTTTATACATGATGATGTTCTTTTCTGTCTCTCACATCCTACTGTTTAAGCAACTTGCATCTGATGTAGACTTTTGTACCCTAAAAGCTGTAGCCTTTTGCTCGCTATTGGTTTTTTATCAGCCAGTGAAAAAGCTAAACCTTACTCTTTTTATCAGCCAGTGAAAAAACTGTAACCTTTTAATCAGTGGATGGTGGAAACCGCTAGCATTGACAAAAACATATTATATTCAGTTAAAAAAAAAAAAAAAAACTAATCAACTACAGAGTTCAAAATTGATGAAGTTTTGGTAACTAGGATCTTAAAGCAGTGAAATTACAATGATGGCTTTTTTTGCATTATTCTAATATCAAATAATCACTAAAATACATTAATGTCGTAATTGGAGATTTTCATGATAACGACTTTAAAAGTATAATGATTATAGATTTATTTACTTATATTATAAATGCATATATGTATTTAACCAAAAATTTTCACATTTAACTTGGCATTAGTAAAATCATAATAATGACACTTTTTCTTTATATTATTGGGATGTTAACAAATTAAAAGCCCTAATAAAACAGTAGAAACACAAAAGTTTCCAGCTAATAGGTGTATAACCCTTCACCTATTTTCACAAGCCTCTCCTTAAATCATTCAAAGTTTTTTATATTATATATATATATATATATATATTAGAGCACATTTTTATAAGAATACCAATTATTTTATTTCTTTAATCTTCTGCAAATCATTTAGGGGTTATTTGTTTTCTAATTTTTTATGTAAATGGTAGTAAATAAGTAATAATTATTTTTACCTAGGTTCTAAGAAGAGAAAAATTAACTTTTTATTTATGCCTTGATACTCCCGATGCATGCACACAATAAAAAAAGGATTATATCTGATTAATATTGTGAGGCACACTGTGATGTGTTTGATCCATGCCATCCATCCATTTTACTGGCTCATTTTAGGGCATGACCTAAAAAATGAAGTAGATTGTAAGCTCAAGTGGACCACACCGAATGAAAGAGGAGAAATAATGACATTCATTGTTGGCTCACAACCCACAAGGATGTGTATTTGTTATCGAACCTTTTTAATAAGGTCTTACAAATATAAATAAAGAGAAAACACAAATATCAGCTTGATCCAAAACTCCATGACCGCCAAGAAGTTTTCAACCGTAAAGATTCAAATCCCACTATTTTCGTATAGTGTGGTCCACTTGTGCATTGGATCTGAGTGTCTCATATCCTAAAATGAGTAGTTGAAATGGATGGAAGGTGTGGATCAAACACATACATAAAGGTGAGCCCCACAAGTTTTATGATATTTATTATTTATTTATTGGGTTAGCTTGTTAGTACAGTACACACTCTCCATGTTAGCCACCCCCACTGGGAAATTTTATGAGTATGGCTTCCTTTTCTCAATTTTAGTGTCAAAGCCGTCAAACACTTCCTAACCAACGTCATATGGAAGCGATTGATCATGGAGTACCAATGCAATTAATGATTATTCATTTACCAATATTTACAACGGTAAACAAAAAATCAATTACCCCTGAAAGTATCTTCTTTCATGCCTTATTTTATGGAGGGATTCATGGGTGTTCATTAATGTTGTGATTATTATATATCTTAGTTGCTGAGACAGCTAGAATCCCCTTCAATGTTGCTTTACTAATGTGGGAGCATCTTCTAGTTTGATGACGACGCAATCTCTAATTAAGGCCAAGCAATCTAAACCATGTATTTGGTGGCCCCATCATGAATGGACGACCATCTCCCACTTGAGCAATCTCAATTTTATGGTATAAGCCTAAAAATGAGCCACTTCCAAGGGTCAAAGTGGACTATACAATATGGATTTTTATTATTTATTATTTATTATTTTTATTAACATGTTAGTGCAAGCATCTCATGGAATATGAATGTCAAGTTATCTTCACCTAATTTACCATACAGAGCCAATTAAATATATATACTTGAAAAACTTTTTAGAGGTCATTGAGTTTTGTATCAAGATGATAATTGTGTTTTCCTTTCATCCATAACCTTATGAACTTATAAATAAGTTAGATGACAACTATCATATTCGGAATTAATAGGGTTTTAACCGTGAGTGTCATCATCAAATTGGGTTCCTATGATGTATTACACTTGAGCCTTGGATATGCTTCATTTTTAGGCTTGTACCCTAAAATGATATGAAAAAATAAATATGAATGATGTGGATTAAACCCATACATTAGGGGGACGTGGATTGCGTCCTACTCTTGTCCGGATGGTAATCCGTTCGGGTAGGGCTCTGTGGAGCCCACCGTGATGTAACTGTTTCATCCTGCCGTCCAACCATTTTTTCAGAAAATTTTAATATGTGAACCAAAAAATGAGGCAAGTCCAAGGCTTGAGTGGACCACAAAGCGGGTATTGAACGTCCACCATTAAAAGCTTCTTGGGAGCCAGAGAAGTTTCAATCAAGCCGATATTTGTGTTTTCACTTCATCCACATCTACGTGACCTTATGAATAAGATTTATGGTAAAAAAAAAAACATCACATGGGCCCTTTGTAGACACTGAAAAATCTGCGTCCACGTTGTTCAGTGAAAAATGTGTTGTAATTGGCGATGTTGGGGGTGATTAAGCTGATTTGGTGATTGTTGGAGTCGCCACTAGCCGAATGATCTCAAAATCCCGCGGTCGGCTAGAACCACGGAATACGTAAGGTTGGAGAAATCCGAAGATTCTCCGACCTTAGATTGACTCCTGGTCTACGATCCGGGATTCCGGGTAAGGGACCTCGGTTACAAAGAGGGAAGGTGTTAGGCACCCTCTCTGCCCGTACAAGTGTACGGTCTCAACTTAGTGTGGTAAAATAATCTCAAGGGATGATGATGATGCTACAGTCATGATGGGACTAGTCACACGTGGATTTCTGATGTAGCAAGATCCGAGATTTCGGCAGGCTACAGAGCATACGTCCGACAATGTGTCTAGAGGGCGGATGTGATGATGCTTATGCAAAAAGATAAGAAAAGTGGACTAGATCACTAGGAATTTCTGATGTGACAGGATTCGATGTACGGCAAGTCACAGAGCATACGTCCACTAGAGATCTAGAGAAGCAGGGGGGTTGAGAAGGGAGTAGATGTCATGTTGAATGCTTGTAGGATGATGGATCTTTGGCTTGATTCTTGAGTAGGTTAAGACATGAACTGAACCATGATCATTTTGGGCTAGGCTTATAGGTTGGAAGGGTTGAGATGAAGGCTAGGGGGAAGCTAAAAAACTTGGGCTTGAAGGCTTGGGAGCTCCTTCCCTTCCTTCACTCTCTTCCTCACTCACTCTCTTTCTCTCACTCTCCCTCTCACTCTCTCCCTCTCTTTGTTGTTGTGTCTTGAAAATGAAAGAGGAGAGGGCTATTTATAGCCCTTTCCAATGGTTTTTTGGTAAATAAAGGAGAAGAGGGGGGTGAATGCTGATGTGGCACATGGTGATTGGTAGAGAGGAGAGAGGCGCCACGTGGCGTGCTCCCATTAGCTATGGAGGCCGGTAAAACTGTAAATAGTGGGAATGGGAGGGGTAAATTTCAGGAAGAGTTGACTTTGGATGCTGGGACAGCTGTCCCTGCTCCACCGCACGCGGCGGAATTCTGATTACCGCCGGCGGTAATCCGACAACCGCCGGCGGTAGTCCGACTACCGCCCGGACCCGGTTGAGTCCGGAACTCGTGTGACTGGCTCCGTGTGCATTTTCTGGGAGGAAGCGGTAATCCGACTACCGCCGGCGGTAATCGGATTACCACCTCGGTACGGTTTCCCTCGAAATTCATCTGGTGAGTCCTTTTTTGAGTCCTTAGAGCGAAACAAAGTTCGTTTTGGATATTTGGCTCAGAATGGCTTGAAATTGGCTCAATTGTTACCCGAAAGTGACTCAAGAAATGGATCGGTTCTGGACATGGTATGGATTGAATGATGACTCATGATAGCTCAGGTTAAGATTAGGGTTAGGTTTTAGGATATGATCATGGTTCTCGGATTGTCTTAACAAAATCAAGATTAGCCTGGGTGGGGTGTCTACAGATGCCCCTCTTTGACCGAGGTTGCAAGCAACCGAAGGTCAAAGCAAGTGGACACCCCACCCTTCTGGTCAGAATGAAGGGTAGCGATTCAAATCTATTGCTTACCATTGTATCATTGTCAGTTGACTGTTTGGAAAAGGATGACTTGCACATGCCACGAGGGTTGAGGAAAACGTTGCGATTGCCTCCTGCGCATTCGTCGCGGCTTTACGGATCACCAATCACAACCCTTTCACATCGGATTGTTTACAGCATTGGAGGGTAAGTCGGAAAAGTAAGGGCCTCTGCGCATTTGTCGCGGCTTTACGAGGATTCCCGTACTGTTAGGTCTGTTGTTCCTTTGCTATGTAATCACCCTAGGAGTGTTCGTTCCATTTGATCGTCAAAGTGGTTAGCTGCCCTGCGCATTGGTGCGGCCTTACGGGGAACTCACTACGCCGACTTGGACTCGATCAAATTTTACGAGCATTCCGGACTAGGTATGTGCAGGTAATCTGTTTGCCATGCAATCCGCTGAGTCTGACACTTTGGTTACAATGGATCGTCTTCACTTCGAGTTTGATTATTCTTTCCAGAGATAGATCCACTCATCTTACTAGCATTTGTACGACTGTCCAGTCATAGAGGTCTGGCCAATCATACATATATCATGTACGGACTCGATCGTCCTTCGGGGAAACCGGAAGAGATCGAGTCTTATTTAACTGTTTGCACTGTCCGCAACTGGAGAATATGGAAGATTCCTCAGTGTACTGCGAGACGCGTGCGTTTTTGAAAACTATCCTCTTTGGAGCTAGGCTCCTTGAGGGTTTTATTTAAAACTATTTTTTTTTATTTTTGAAAAATATCCGTTCGATCTCGCGGGTGGGCGTCGTCGTTCGGTTTTTATTTTTGAAAGATAAGTAAACAGCCGTATTGCCTCCACTAATGAGTTTGTGGGGCTAACAGTTTTTATTTGAAAGTCAGATGGCCTCCACTAATAAATTAATGGGGCTAATTTTTTTATTTGTAAAAAGTCAGATGGCCTCCACTAATAAATTAATGGGGCTAAAAAGCTTTTTAGAAAATTTGGAGGTTTTGTGGACCTTTGAAAACTTTTGTGAAATTTTGGGATTTTTGAAATTTATTTATTTTTTTTTTTTTTTGGAATTTTTAGGATTTTTTGGGATTTTTTGGAATTTTTGGGATTTTTTTTTTTGGAATTTTTGGGATTTTTGAAATTTTTGGGTTTTTTGGGATTTTTTGGAATTTTTGGGTTTTTTGGGATTTTTTGGAATTTTTGGAGATTTTGGGGATTTTTTGGAATTTTGGGGATTTTTTTGGAATTTTTTTGGGAATTTTGGGAATTTTGGGATTTTTGGGATTTTTTGGAATTTTTGGAATTTTTTGGATTTTTGGGATTTTTGGGATTTTTTGGAATTTTTTGGGAATTTTTGGAATTTTTGGAATTTTTTTTTGGGATTTTGAAAATTTTTTTTTAGAATTTTTGGAATGGGCCTTGGAAGATGGGCCTGGACTTTTGAAATGGGCTTGGACTTTTGAAATGGGCTTGGGATGGACTTGAGCCTTGAGGTTGGCTTTATGACATGGGCTTGGAAGTGAGCCTGGGCCTCGGAATGGGCTTGGGCTTTGAGATGGGCTCTTTGAAGTGGGCCTTGGAAATGGGTCTGCTTGGGCCTTGAGATGGGTTTTTTGAAGTGGGCCTGGGAAATGTTTTTTTTTTTTGGAAATGGGCCTTGGAAGATGGACCCGGGCTGTTGCCTTTTTGGACAATCTTTTGATCCTTTATGCGATCCCCTTCTGGTATACGGAGGTACGCTCTGTAGTCCCAGCCTTCTGAAGTGGGCCCTGTCCGAATTTTGCCTGAAAGTGGGCCCGGGCGGTAATCGGACTGCCGCCGGCGGTAGTCGGATTACCGCCCGTTGACATTTGCCCATTCTGCTCCTCCTGTAGGTGCCACAGTGATTCAGTGATGACACCTCTGTTCTGAAACGGTACTCCGAGTACCGCTAGCGGTAATCGGATTACCGCCTCCATTCATTTTTTCTTCCAGCAAGCCCTCTTCTTCTCTGTTCATTCCTTCCTGTCTCTTCTGCTCATTCCTTTTGTTTAGGCCGTCCGATCTTTCTCCTTTGTCCCTTCTCTTTTGTCCTTTCTTCTTTGTCTCATCCATCCCTTGTTCCTTTCTCCTTTTCTGATTCATCATGGCCAATCATGATGATGGGTTAGGTGGGTCTATTGATGGTGAAAAGGTGGGTAGTTCCATAAATGATGAGGGATTTATGGGTGGATTGATGGGGGTAGATGGAGAAGTGATGGGCCCTCTTAAAGGAATGAACACCATTTATAGCTTGGATCCTGTTCTTACTAATGGGCTGATGGGATTGGATGGTTTGATTGATGGAGGGATGGCTATGGATGGTGGGGATGGCTTGATTGATGGGAGGATGGCTATAGGTGGTGTGGATGGCTTGATGGATGGGAGGATAGCTATGGATGGTGTGGATGCTTTGATGGATGGGAGGATGGCTATGGATGGTGTGGATGGCTTGATGGATGGGAGGATGGCTATAGATGGTGTGGATGGCTTGGGATGGTGTAGATGGCTTGATGGATGGAAGGATGGCTATGGATGGTGTGGATGGCTTGATGGATGGGAGGATGGCTATGGATGGTGTGGATGGCTTGATGGATGGGAAGAGCTATGGATGGTGGGATGGTTATGGATCAAATTTGGGTGGGTGGCACTGCTTCATCTTCCTCTTGTGTTATCGATTCTTTTGAGGCCTTTGGGAGCGCCCTTTCGTCGATCCATCCTCCTTGCTGACCACATATGGTCACCTGATCTCCAAGATCACTGTCCTTTGCCATACTTGTGAGGATATGGCTCGTCGGCGGTATGATGATAGTATGTTCGCGGCACACCGTCTGGAGAAGGATGAGATCTTCTATCTGCGCATGAAGGTAGAGGGGCTCAGGCAGAGATTATCGTTACATGAGAGGTTGAGGCTTACCTGTAGTTCCCGATGTTGATCATCTGCTTGTCCCGTATGCATGAGAAAATTTTATTTTATTTTTGTTTTTATGAAGAAAGAAAACAAAGTACTTGTAAAAAGATTTTCTCAGAAAATAAAATTTTATTTGTGCCAAATTGACCAGTGTTTGCTTTTGGATTTGTGCTTTGGATGATTGGGATCAGAATATTGAACTTAGCCCACGTCGAATCCGGTATTCTGAGTTGTTTACTAGGGATCCCGATTCCCTGAGAGTAGGATCATGCCCCTTGGATATGGGTAGAATCTGACAGAATTCTTATCCGAGACTTATCTTTTTTCTTGTGCCTCTTTACTTTGCTTGTTGCCTTGACTTCTCATGTTTCTGCACTTTTTATTTTTTCTTTTCTTTTCTAGCCATTTTTGCTCGTAGCGCCTTTTTAGGTTTTCAGCACGACCGGCTTTCTCGTCATTTTTGCCCATAGTGTCCTTTCGAATTTTCACCATGTCCCGAGTTTTTGTTCTTGCCTGCCCCTTGTCAGTTGTGCTCTTTTTACCCTTGGTGCCTTTTCAAGTTTTCACCAAGTCCGCTACATGCCTGCTGTTTTTACTCGAGGCGCCCTTTCGGGTTTTCACCTTGCCCGTTTTGCTTAGGCATGTTACTTTTCTTTTGATTTTTCTTTTCCTTGTGCAAAGGAGGGAGGCTAGACTCCATTCATTGCCGGCGACTAGTAAGTTGTCTGACTTTGTCTTCAATCACGATCGTAAAGCTATTGACATTAGGTTAAACTATCCTGAGGGGAAATGGGTTGATGACTTGTGTTCTCATTCATTGGGTTCGACTCTTCTTTTCTTTCTCTTTTTTTTTTTCTTCTCTTTTTTTTTTTTTTTTTTTTTTTTTTGTCTTTGTTTTTTTTTTTTTTTTGGACTGCGCGCTTGTCTCTTTTTTTCTTTTTTTTTCTTTAAACCCCTTTTTTTTTGGAACACTTATTGGAGAGAAGGAATGATGATGGAATGTACCTCAGGATGCTAACCTTTTGTCGTTTGATTTCAGCTTTACGATTGTAGTTGTTGACATAGTCAGGTAGGCTTACCCGTGATAGATGTTCACGTTGTCGGCGTTGGTGGGCTCTAGAAGATCTTTGCCCCCAGTGATGGTGAGACGAAGGGCACCTTCTGGAAGAACCTCGCGGATGATTAGCGGACCGTCTCAGGATGGCCTTTCTTTCAAACTTGTTTGTCGTTGGTCCTGATGATCGTTGTTTGCTTTATGTCTTCTAGATGTAGTTGGTTGCATCGAGCTTACCACCAATCATTTTCCTTAACTTCCTGCTTCATTTGTATTCATGATGTAGGATGTTGTTGCCGCCTGCTTTTGTCTGATACGAGAATGCGTTCATGACCATTGGATGCCTTTGGGTTCATTCTTTCGATGATGTCCATACCCCATAATGAAGAAGGGCTTGAGTGTTGTCAGGTTATAAATACTCGAAGCATGCACATGGATCCGTTATGCAAGCTTTGAATATTTGAAGCACTTCCTGACAAGTTGTAATAGCTTATCTCCATCGTTCATCAGTAGGACTTCATCGTAGACTTCAGACATGATCTTGACAGCTTTGCTTGATGGGCTTGACTTCAGGCTTCATAGCATATGGTGTATGACTAGCTCTTCATTTGATCTGAGTAAGGCTCCATAGGAGGACCAAGTTAGATAGCCCGGGCCTCAGGAATTCTGTCATTGTCTGCTTGTATTCAGAGGCGAGGATCTCTTGATGCGTACTGTTCTAGGGAGCTCAGGGGATCCTAAGCTTACAATTTCAAAATCGTTCGTCACGACATTGACCTTTGTTCGAACATTCTGAGGGAATCCTCAAGCTCGAGAGTCGAATAATCATTTTCCACATCCTGGGCTTCATCCAAATTCAAGAGTTTGAAGTCTTAACTCTAGATCGAAATCATGTGAGTCGACTTTAAACTTGGGTGTTGTAACAGACGTATTTGGCACATTATTGCTTGGGGTTTTGAAAGATTTTCTATTGTTTTGTGTTTTGAGAATTTCTGATTTCTTGGATTTTGACAAGTATCTGAATTTCGAAAATATCTAATGTTTTTGACTTTTGAAAATTTTTGATTTTTTTTTTTTTTTTTGGATTTTGACAAGTATCTGAATTTTTTGGCATTTCGAAAATATCTAATGTTTTTGGCTTTTTGAAAATTTTTGATTTTTGATTTTTTTTTTTTTTGAGAAGTGTATGATTTTTTATTTTTTTTTTTGCGTTTCGGAAATATCCAGTGTTTTTGGCCTTTTGAGAATTTTCTGATTTTTTTTTTCGATTTTGACAAGTATATGATTTTTTTGGTGTTTCGAAAATATCTAATGTTTTTGGGTTTTTTTTTTTGAGAATTTTCTGATTTTTTTTTTTTTTTTTTTAAAAAAGACGGCGATGTGAACCAAGGATTGCCTGATTCTGAGGAGTCAAACATTATTTTTTTTTATTGTGCCGTCTTGGGGATTGCGAACCAGCTATTGCCCTGCACTCCCTCCCCTCAGGAGGCAGGGCCAGACGGATTAGTAGGTGGGCCCTCATTGTTGTGCCCAAATGTCGTGATGAGTTTGGGATTGGGCTCTGAGTTGGTGTTGGATGTCACTTTCCTCAGTTCATCCTCGATGCATTGTGAGTCTTTGGATTCTTCCTGCTCAGGTGGGACCCAGACTATGGTCCAGTCAATCAAAGGCAATTCTTGCCCCTTGCCCAAGTCATTTCCAAACAGCCCAGTTGGGCTCATTTTGCTCATTTGATCCTCCACGGTGGATCTTGGCCTGCCAATCAGATGGATGATCCCTTCTCTGATGGATCTGATTGATGTATGGATGAAGGGATCGACTTCCTCTTGCCAAGTTTGCTCTCCTACGATACATTTGTGCTTTGCTATCTCATCCTTAGGAGGCTGATATCCCAGTCCTGTCATGCTTGCATTTTCTTGATATTCGAGCTGATAATAAAAATGTTGGTGCTCGACTGAAGGGAAGACATAGTTTGATCCGATGGGACATGCAAGAGGTATGCAATTCGCAGTCTCGAACTCAAGACTATAGTATGGGATATCTTCATCGGAGCATTGTATGTCTGTGATCAAGATATCCAGTTCTCGATGGTTGACTGCTTCCGTCGGAAAGATTTGTTCGGGATCATCCAGAATGGTCGGGGCCTTGTCTCTGAAAATGTATTTGGCCTTTTGGTGAAGAGTCGAAGAGAGAGCCTTGACTCTATGGATCCAAGACCGATCAGGGAGCAGATGAAATGAAGCTGTGATGTCAAAGACCTGAAAAGTGATGGTTGATGTTTTGGGGCTAATCAAGATCTCGACATTAATCTCTTCCTCGACCTTTCTCCTAGAGGTGGGAACTACTTGTCCCAGACTCTTCTCTTGAAGGTTCGAAGACTGAGCAGAGCTAGACAAATCCCTTTGAGTAGCAGAATGTCCTTCTTGAAAAGTTACCACATGATTGAAGTTGGGCCCTGATTTTACTAGGGCATGCGGTATGTTGATCGAAGAAGGAGGATTTTCTTGGATCACGAGGGTTGGAGCAAAGATCGGATAGGTAGATGGTGCCCCTTGCGAGACGGAGGATGTATGGATTGAATTGATTGAGGGTGGCTCCGAGGGTATGGAGATTGGACCGGCTGGAGATGCCCCTTGCATATTTAAGGGAGCAAAGATTGGATTGGATGAGCATGCCCCTTGCATATTTGGGGGAATGGAGATTGGACCGGCTGGAGATGCCCCTTTCTTATTTGAGAGCGAAGAGATTGGATTGGCATGGTGTCCCCCTTGTAGACTTGGGGGTATTGTTGTTGGGCTGGCAGTGATTGAATGGATGCATTGGACTGGATGACAAGGTGATTCTCCCTGAATGATATTAGTGGCAGGGTGCCCAATGAGGTGGGCTTGCTTGATACAGCGGCAGGGGATTCTGGAGGGTGTAATTGGTGGTGGCAACAACAGGAGAGGTAACCACAATCGTTTGGTTGTCAATCAAATCTTTGACTACATGTTTCAGGGCGAAACAATGGTCCGTTGTGTGGCCTCGGGATTGGTGGTATGCACAGTACTCATTCTCATTATAGTTTGGTGGCAGAGGGTTTGGTGGGAGCCTAGGCAGTAGCGGTGTAAGTATTTGCCTTTGGACTAGCGTGGCTAGTACCTCACTGTACGTTTGGGCTATCGGTGTGTAAACTGCCTAGGTTCCCGGGTCATCCTCATCTGCTGACCATGATTGGGGTACTGAGGAATCTCTCTCTGCTGTTGTTGTCGCCATTGTCCTTCTTGAGGAGCGAATTGCGCACCTTGGGTGGAGGCGACAAGATTGTCTTCTTCTGTTGGATGGAGGTCAGGAACACTTCTGTTACCATTCTCATATCCGGTAGGCCTTCTTTCCACATTATGTTGTACTGGGGAGGCCTGATGAGGCCACCAGGGAGAGATTGTCCCGGCCCTTATTCCAGCTTCGACTCGTTCCCCAGCACGGATGAGTTGGGTAAAGTTGGCATATGGATAGGAGACGAGGTATCCAGAGATACTCGGGTTTGCCGAGTGGATGATCATGTAGATTTGCTCTTCGCCATCAATGGGTGTTTTCATTCTAGCGGCCATTGCTCGCCACCGTCCAACGTAAGCTGACAATGACTCATCATCCCTCTGCCTTAAGGCAGCAAGATCCGCCCTTTTGGGCGCTACATTAAGATTGTACACGAAACGATCAATAAAAGCTTGAGAAAGTTGTTCCCAAGTCTTAATTCGATGGTAGTCTAATGACGTGTACCAATCTAACGCATCGCCTTTTAAGGATTTTTGAAACAAACGGATCAACGCTCCATTATTACCTGCCAGAGTATTAAGCTCTCCACAGAATGCTCTTAAATGGTCCATAGGACACCCCGTACCATCATACCTTTTGAATTTTGGAACCTCAAAGTTTTGAGGTACCTTGGCATCGGGAAAGGGACATAAGTCCCTGAATTTGGTGGATGGATGATCCACTCCTTGCTGCCTTTGAAGCTGGTTTTGCATCATTTGTAGCTGCTCTCGTAGCTCCTCAATCTCTGACTTACTTTGCTGTGGGTATCTTGCCCCTTGCTGTAGGGCCTGTGCCGCTTCTTCTTCATATGGATCCAGAATGAGGGTTTGATGGAAAGAAGGTGGACTCCCGGTGATGGGAGGTAGTTGGAATTGAACACCACTCCCTTTCGGAGGAGGGTGGGATATTCGGAAATGGCTCCCGCCTGGGGTATCTGCCAATTCCGGGATGTTACTCCCGTTAGGGGGAGTGAGCTGGACTCGAAACTGGCCCCCTTCATGGGCATCCGCCAGTTCTTGTCTGTGATTTGCATGTGCTGTGACCGGATTGCTGTGATGTGTTGAGTAAAGATGTGGGGGAGGGTTGCTCCCGATTGCTTGTTGTTGTTGGTCTTGTGTTGATTCTTCTGGGAGAGGGAGCACAGGATTTGCTGGAGGAATGAGAGAGAAGGCAAAAGGAGTTTGAGGGAGTGAGCTGTTCTGCACACTAGGCTGGGTCATTTGTGTATTCGGTGTGGCACCTGACACTAGGCGAAGCAGTAGCTCTTGCATTGTTCGAAGTAATAGCTCTTGTGTGGTGACATTGGCTGGCAACTCTGTCGGAGCTATTGGTAAGGATACGGGTGTAGGCATGGGTGCGGGTGTGGGTGCGGGTATTTCAGGAGCTGGTTGGGGTGCCGGCTCTTCTTCATGGGTTGCTTGAGAAGTCATGGCAGCACGGGATCGAGTGGTCATGGTTTGAATCTTTGCCTAAGCAAGTGTAAGCCAAAGAGATTTTTTGTTTTGTATGAATGTGATGATGTATGTTCCTTGAGATTAGTATACCACACGTCGTCGAGTCGGGTCTCAGCTAGGGCGTTCTAGACTCTTCCCCAGTGGAGTCGTCATTCTGTAGACACTGAAAAATCTGCATCCACGTTGTTCAGTGAAAAATGTGTTGTAATTGGCGATGTTGGGGGTGATTAAGCTGATTTGGTGATTGTTGGAGTCGCCACTAGCCGAATGATCTCAAAATCCCGCGGTCGGCTAGAACCACGGAATACGTAAGGTTGGAGAAATCCGAAGATTCTCCGACCTTAGATTGACTCCTGGTCTACGATCCGGGATTCCGGGTAAGGGACCTCGGTTACAAAGAGGGAAGGTGTTAGGCACCCTCTCTGCCCGTACAAGTGTACGGTCTCAACTTAGTGTGGTAAAATAATCTCAAGGGATGATGATGATGCTACAGTCATGATGGGACTAGTCACACATGGATTTCTGATGTAGCAAGATCCGAGATTTCGGCAGGCTACAGAGCATACGTCCGACAATGTGTCTAGAGGGCGGATGTGATGATGCTTATGCAAAAAGATAAGAAAAGTGGACTAGATCACTAGGAATTTCTGATGTGACAGGATTCGATGTACGGCAAGTCACAGAGCATACGTCCACTAGAGATCTAGAGAAGCAGGGGGGTTGAGAAGGGAGTAGATGTCATGTTGAATGCTTGTAGGATGATGGATCTTTGGCTTGATTCTTGAGTAGGCTAAGACATGAACTGAACCATGATCATTTTGGGCTAGGCTTATAGGTTGGAAGGGTTGAGATGAAGGCTAGGGGGAAGCTAAAAAACTTGGGCTTGAAGGCTTGGGAGCTCCTTCCCTTCCTTCACTCTCTTCCTCACTCACTCTCTTTCTCTCACTCTCCCTCTCACTCTCTCCCTCTCTTTGTTGTTGTGTCTTGAAAATGAAAGAGGAGAGGACTATTTATAGCCCTTTCCAATGGTTTTTTGGTAAATAAAGGAGAAGAGGGGGGTGAATGCTGATGTGGCACATGGTGATTGGTAGAGAGGAGAGAGGCGCCACGTGGCGTGCTCCCATTAGCTATGGAGGCCGGTAAAACTGTAAATAGTGGGAATGGGAGGGGTAAATTCCAGGAAGAGTTGACTTTGGATGCTGGGACAGCTGTCCCTGCTCCCGCCGCACGCGGCGGAATTCTGATTACCGCCGGCGGTAATCCGACAACCGCCGGCGGTAGTCCGACTACCGCCCGGACCCGGTTGAGTCCGGAACTCGTGTGACTGGCTCCGTGTGCATTTTCTGGGAGGAAGCGGTAATCCGACTACCGCCGGCGGTAATCGGATTACCACCTCGGTACGGTTTCCCTCGAAATTCATCTGGTGAGTCCTTTTTTGAGTCCTTAGAGCGAAACAAAGTTCGTTTTGGATATTTGGCTCAGAATGGCTTGAAATTGGCTCAATTGTTACCGAAAGTGACTCAAGAAATGGATCGGTTCTGGACATGGTATGGATTGAATGATGACTCATGATAGCTCAGGTTAAGATTAGGGTTAGGTTTTAGGATATGATCATGGTTCTCGGATTGTCTTAACAAAATCAAGATTAGTCTGGGTGGGGTGTCTACACCCTTAGAAAGGTTTCAACGGTGGGTGTCATATCGTTGCAGGTTCCTTTGGTGTGGTCCACTCAAGCCTTGGACGTGCTTCATTTTTTGGATCACATATTAAAATTTTTTAAAAAAATGGTCGGACGGCAGGATGAAACAGTTACATCACGGTGGGCTCCACAGAGCCCTGCCCGGACGGATTACCGTCTGGGCGGGGGTAGAATGCAATCCGCGTCCTACATTAGGGTAGCCCCTCAAAGGCCCTCTCCGTTTCTAGCCCGGGATCTACGAGGTAGTACCTAATCTGCATCACTGAATCTTAGCATTTAAGGTGTGCACACGTGTGAGATCTGAAAATGTCATGCGTTGGGTTCTACGGTGGATCTTATACAGTAAACATCACAGCTTAGATGATCTCACCATTGATTGGAAGATTTTCACCCTTTGAAATAAGCGCCACTTGGTTGGGACCCGAAACCAACGATGTGGGTGTAACCTGAATCATAGGGTCCGCCTCGAAGCATGATTTGTGTATCTATGCCATCCATTTTTTTATTTTTATTTTCATTTTCAGATTATTCTAAAATGTCTTCTCAAAATGAAGCAGAGACAAATTTCAGATGGACCACCCCATGGAAAACCGTGGTTATGGACCATTAAAAACATTTTGTGGCCATGCAAGTTTTGGATCAATCTGAAATTTGTTTTTCCCTATTATCCAGGTTTGTTTTTATCTTATCAACAAGTCAGACGGTCAACAAACATTATCGTAGACCCTAATAAGTTTTTAATGGCAGGCATTCAATGACCACTCTGTTTTTGTGGTGTGGCCCACCTGAAATTTTTATCTGTTCCATTTTTCGGACCATGCCCTAAAATAAGCGGTTAAAACATATGGACAACATGGATATACAATGCATGCATCGAGATGGGCCCTATGGTTATGGTCCCACTCACATCATTGGTCCTTGGTCTAAATGTGTTTGGGTGTGATCGACCAGGCTGAAATTTGTGTTTTCACCTTATGACCCAGTTGGATGGATGGCACAGCTACAAGAAGATTTCAACCGTGGGTTTTCCCATTCCAATTGCTTCCTGTGGTGTGGCCTCTTTGGATCTTGGATCTGCCTCATTTTTAATTTTCATCCTTAGCATGAGTTAACCAAATTAATGGATGGAGTAGATTTTATAATGGCATTATGGTGGGCCACACAAAACTTAGTGTTGCAATAAATCCTTTTGCAATCGGGTTTAAAAAACCAGGGTGACGTACCTTGCAATTGGAACACGCGGTGGATCAAAAGCATTACTGGCCCCTTTCCCGCGCATTGGATGAGCTGGCACAGACCGTGTAGCGTGTGGGAGTGATTTTTGGTTGTCGTATCTTGTAACACCTTACTAGATTTGGAAAAATAAAAAAGAACAAAAATAAATAAAAAAATCTGTGGTCATAAAATGCGGTCTAATAGTCGAAATTCAACATTTATGTGCCGCGACGTGTTGAATGGCTCAGATCTCTGACACGTGTGCTATCCATGTGGGAGTTGGCTCCGCATCGGAGTTATCATAAACCCAAAGTGGGCGTTTGGTGCAAGGTATTACATGGGATAAAATTGCACTGGCCTTACAATTCTATCCAACATGGGGGAGAGGATGGAAAAAGTTGAGATTAGGTGGGATGAAATTGCATTTAGCCTCATTGAATTAGATTTGGTACCACGTAAGATTTCCATGAATTTTAAAATTCATTACACATGTAAGCCTCACATTGATATATGCATTTATCCATGTTGTCCATCCTTCCGGTTATTCACGTACACAAGTGGAGGACATCTATTGTGAATTTGGTCCGTTGATCCGGTATTTTCTAATTGCAAAATTTTTATTCCAAACTTAAGATTGGATGACTACTATACTATAGTATTTTCAGACATGCAATCATTTGAAATAATGATGTTAATCGTATCTTATACAATTCAATGCCAATCAACTCCAGGGACAAACAAGCCCTAAAGATGGATAAAGGAAGGGTCAGTATCTTGTACGTTGTACCAAGTGTAGCGGCTTCAGTAGATCCGAGGAGGGTGGACCCTGTATGTGGGGTTCACTGTAATGTATATTCCTTACAGCCACGCTGTCCAACCGTACCGAAAACTCATTGTATTTCATGATCCAAAATATGAAGCAATTCAAATCTTAGGTGGACCACACTACAGGAAACCGTCGTGATTGAGTTCCCACCATTAAAAAAATCATGAGGGTCCACCTGAATGTTTATTTGTCATCCAACCTGTTGATAAGGTCACAAAGACCTGGATGAAGAGACTACACAAATATCATCTTGATTCAAAGGGTCTGTGGCCTACAAAAAGTTTTTAACGGTCAATTACTCAACTGTTTCCTGTACCTTGGTCCATCTGCGATTACTATTTGCTTATTTATTTATTTTTAATCATCATGCCCTAAAATGAGTTTTTAACACGGATGGATGGACGGCAGATGTAAGAAACGTACTTCACGGTGGGCCCCACAATAAGGGTCCTGGATCCACCGAAGCCGTGCCCATGGAGATTTTGGTATATGATCATCTCCGAGACTCTCGATCAGAGCTTGATAGTTTCTGCACATGTGCTCTTTTGCACACGTGTGTGGCGTGTAAGGTGGGGGGCAAAGACTGACTGTTCACGAGTTCAGTTGCTGTTTTCCACAGAAAAGGCAAACGCATTTGCAGCCGCGCATGCAGTTGCACAAAAAACAAGCGCGATACACTTAAGAAATCAAAACACGTGTTAGATCTAGTCCGTTCATCAGGTGGAATTAATGGCCAATATTCGTTATATGTAAAATTTTCATAGGTAACTCGAACTTTCTCTTTTAGATGGTATCACCAAATGCATGCCTCCTACACGTGCGGCCGTCCTGATGAGTAAATACTTTCAAATCTCCGCATAAAGAACATATGTCATTATTTTCATATGATGAACGGTCAGGATCTCGGAAGAAAGTACAAACGTACCGTGTGTACAGCATCGAAGCTGTGCATTTGCACGTGCGCGGCTGCAAGAAGCAATTCTCGTGAGAATCTCTCCTCCGCAAACAGGGACGCGGATTTCCTGCGAAATGCTTTCGCAGGATGTTCCTGCGCAAGGATGGTGGGTGGGGCCCACCATCATATTTTTGGGAAATGTACTCCGTTCATCCGTTTTGCAAGAAAATTTTAGGACAATCTACAAAAAAACGAGTTGGATCCGAGACTCAGGTGGGCCACACGAGAGGAAACATTAGGGATTCAGTTAGAACAGTTGAAACATTCTCATGACCATAAAAGCTTTCTTTAAGGTTAAATTTTTTGTATTTTCACTTCATCCCTGTGTTAATAACCTTATAAACGGTTTGGATGGCATATAAACATCAAGGTGGAGCCCAAAAAGGTTTCAACGGTAGGTTTTTCTTTCCCCAATTTTCCCTCTCGTGTGGCCCACTTTAGTGTTAGATCCACCTCGTTTTTGGTCGATTTTCCTAAAATTAGCTCACCAAACGGATGAACGGAGTACATTTCCCAAAAATATGATGGTGGGCCCCACCCACCATCCTTGCGCAGGAACTTCCTGCGAAAGGCTTTCGCAGGAAATCCGCGTCCCGCAAACAGATGCCTAAGTCTAACCGGACCGGTTTGCCATTCTCCAACGGTGAGATGACGTGGCAAACGATCCGTCAATATCTCCGTCAATCTAGCCGATGTGGTAGTGCCACGTCATTCAGGTATTTTGAAGACGGGTGAGTTATAATATACTCAGGCAGTGTATGGCTCTTGGTAAGCAGGCGCCCAGTAAGTCTCCACGTGGCATGTATGAACTCAAATAAAAAACGGCTAGACTGTGAAGACAACTGTATCCAAGTCACAAGCCCAAGATCAGATACATTCAACAATCTTACCCTCTGATTGGTGGACCCTTGTTTGTGAAAATAGAACCGTTGGATACTTTTCATATTAGCCGTCCAATAAATATCCAGGTAACAGATAGTCGGATAATTAAATAAGCATATTTTTTTGGGTTCATGATACTAGTATCATAGTTTGGACGGTTTATTGTGACTAATTGTATAAATGTATGCAATTCCTGTTGGTGCCCGCGTATCATCCATCACACGCTAGAGTATCAATGTTTTCCTGTAAAAAGCAGCTGGCGAGCATGGATGCTAGATGCTAGCTATTACCCTCTCTCTCTCTCTCTCTCTCTCTCTCTGCAAAAGAAAAAACAAAACAGCTGGTTTCTGCAGGCGGTTTTGCAGGCCGGAAAAGCGGTTTTGACAGCACCACAAAGGGGGTTTATCTTCTTCCTTGGAAGATTATCTGTATTTCTTCCGAGAACAAGCTGTTTCGATTCGCATTTCGGGAAATGAGCGGTTTTGCGTGAGCGGTTTCCGGTTCCGGGTAGAAAAGCGGTTTTTGGTGGGGAAAGATGATGTTGAGAAGAAAGCCGGTCTTGATTTTGCTCGTTTTTACAGTTCTTGCTCCCATCGTTCTTTACAAGGACAGGATCGGAAGATTCACGAATCCCAGCAGTACGTTGGAAGATCCGATGAAAAATAACGAATTTTCTGAGAATTTTTACTGATTTTTCGCTAATTTTTTAATATTTTGTTTTTCCATTTTTCAGGTAAAGATGTATTCTATGATGATGCGTCGAATCTGGTACGTTGATTTTGGTTCCTCTATCAGCATTTCAGTACCTTTTCGCTGCATTTTTCTGAAATCCGTTGGTTCTTATATCATCTGGTTTAATGGAAATTCATGTTTTTTTTTTTTTTTTTTTGTAAAAATTGCAGAATTTCAGGGGCAAGATCGGAAAATTAAAGGCACTTTCGCAGGTGAATTTTTGATTTTTTATGAATATCCGTGTATGATTTTCCATATTTGATTTTTTAAAAGATTTACTTTTTAATTGTAGGAATCATCCAATGCTGTGGAAGAACCTATCAGAATCTTACATGTGGAGAATTCGAGCCATTCGGCTTCAAATTTCGATGAATATAGAAGAATCAGATCATCTACGGGAGGTTGATTTTTTTTCCATAATTTCTCCTCTCATCAAGACAGTTCTTCGATTCACCACTGGCTGAGATCCTAATGGAAACTGTTTCATTGGTTTTTTATTTACAGGATTGCCATTGAGGAAATCTACACAACATAGAGCCCGAGTGTTATCGGCGACTGAGGAGGGAATTCAGTCCGAAAAGGAAAACCCCATTGAGCAAGTAACAGAGAACGCCGGATTTCAGAAACCTGAATTGGGCTCAGAAAATGGAGCTGAAGGACACGAAAATGCGGAGGTAGATATTTGAAAAACCCTCTGAGATTTTTTTCTTCTTCAGTGAATTGCTGTTGTTGTCTGTTTTTCATTGCTTTTGCTGTAGTGCTGGTTAGTTTAGTGGTCCCCTTTTGTTCTTGTGGACAAAATTTCATTAATTGAGCACTCACACCATCTGTTCACTTCTTCTGCTCCACTGCTTGACGGTCCATATTCCAGACCCTTCATCTAGAAAGTCCCACTGAATGGCCCACACAGCGAAAATGTCACTGATCATGGATCTGCACCACATGTAGGCAGGTGACTTAGAAACTACTTTTGAGACAATTCTTTCTGAGTTACTTAGACTGTATGTAGGACTGGTCTAAGATCGTTGTGTGGTGGGGAGAAGGGGTGAAGTAGTGGGTGAACCTTGCTAGTATTTCTCTCCCAAAATGTTGGTGGAGGTTGGCTCCCTTTTCCTTTTCAGAGTAAAGGGAGTAAAGGGCCGTCTTGGTGTGATTTTTGATATATTCTATCGTAATCAATATGGATATGGTGGAGTTCATGGGTTTGAGGTTTGATAAACGCAAAAACAATTTGTTTGAGGAGATTGAATTAGGGGGTGGACTTGTACCTGAAGCTCAGTGAGGGTGGGAAGGAGGATGCGGCTCTTGTGTGAGAATCATGGGTGGGGCCACAATGAACTTAACCTGGTCAAAAGCATGGGCTAGTCCACTCATCAGATAGGCTAGGGAGGGAGGGAAGGAGAATTGGGAATTTGCAGCACCCGTGCATCCCATGGCGAGGCCCACGATAAACATGACCTGGTCCGAAACATTGGCCAGTCCACTCATCAGATGGGTGATACATCTATGTTGACTATGATTCATCTTTTTCTAATTGCCGTTCTTCCTCATACAGGTGGCCCACCTGATGAGTGGAGTGGCCTAGTTTTCAATGTGTGTACGTTCGCGGTGTTGAGATATGGAGCCACATCTGGGGCCGTCTTCGACCGGTCGTGAGCTATGCTCGACTGGTCGTAGGGGCCCGCTCGACCGGTCGTAGATCGGTTCGACTTAAAGTCCAGCGAGCACCGTTTTTTGGTCCCGAGGTGCTCAACCGGTCGTGGCCCATTCACGACCGGTCGTAGGGGTCGCTCGACCGGTCGTAGTTATGCAGATTCGTTTCTGAATCCGATGCGGACTGCGGATTTTGGTGTCGCCTTTTGCAAGGATGCGGAATGAAAGTTGCCTAAACTATATATAGGTGTTCCTAGGGCTTTTCTAGGAGTATTGGAATATTGGGGAAATAATTCTAAGGTGTAGGCAAAGGGTTTTCTATATTCTTCCAAGGGAAAGGTTAGTATATTACCTTGTAATCTTTGTTCTTCATAGTGGAAGTTTGCATCCGTGGTTTTTTACCCTTGTTGGGGGTTTTTTCATGTATATCTTGTCTTGTGGTTTGTTTGGATTGCTTTAATTTGTTTCTAGTTTATATTTCTTCTTGTTTATCGTTTGTGGGTGAGGCCTGAGATTAGATCTCGGCTCACTGCGTTGTTGGCGTGCTGCGCAACAACTGGTATCAGAGCATTTTGGTTTAGTTCTATTGGGAGCAGTGTTTCAAATATCGATACTATCGGCCGATATTATCGGTATCGCACCACTGCGAGACGACATACTCGCGATAACGTCGGGAAGATACCAAAAAACCCCAAATCTAGATATCGGCCGATATTATCGGCGATATCGCACGATATGTCGACGATATCGCTTTCTTTCCTCTCCATTATTGTCGGACATCAACGCACGGACAGTCACGGGTGGATTGCAAGGGACTCATGGGTCCCACTGTAGCTAACCACCCACATGCACCATAAAAATCGGATCCGAGCAATGGAGAATCAAAAAAAAAATTGAATTAGAAAAAAAAAAGAGAAAGGAATCGGAGGGTGCCGGGCTGTAGCGGTGATCGGAGGTGGGCCATTCGACAGGTAAGTGCGATTTTCTTCCCGTTTTCTTCATCTTCCCTTTTTCTCGAAGATTCCGGCAAGGAATCAGGCCGGATCGACTCACCGTTGCTTCCGGAACGAGATTTGAGTGGAGGAGTTGGGTCGGACTGCGTGAATGGAAGAGGGAAGATGAAAAGAGGGCGGGTGGAGAAATTGGGTTGCGTACTGAGTCACGTACGCTCTTATCGTACAGAGTAAACTCAGTAGGGCCCATTGGTTAGGATCTCAAGTTCATCCACGCCGTCCATCCGTTTTTTCAGATCATTTCAGGGGTGGAGCCCAAAAATAAAGTATATCAAAATCTCAAGTAGACCATACCAAAGGAAACAGTGGAAGTATTGATTTCCACCGTTGAAATCTTTATACGGCCCCCAATGATGTTTATTTGTCATCCAAACTGTTCATAATATCACAAAGACATGGATGACTGGAAAAAATAAATATCATCTTGATCTAAAACTTCTGAGGGCCCCCAAGAACTTTTCAACGGTAGAGTTCAATTCAAACGGTTTCAGGTGGTGTGGTCCACTTGAGCTCTGGATCTGAACCATTTTTTGGCTCATGCTATAAAATTATCTCTTCAAATGTATAGACGGTGTAGATAGAAAAAATACATCATGGTGTGACCCACGTAACTTAGTGATGTACCGTGCACCCGTCACTGACGGGTTCACGTTGGGTTGCGTAATCAGTACGCTTTTATCTTACTGAGTAAACTCTTTTGGGCCCACCGTGATTACACGTGATTTATCTACGCCGTCCATCCGTTTTTACTGATAATTTTAGGCTTTGAGCCCTAAATTGAACCGTATCCACAACTCAAGTGGACCACATTACAGGAAACAGTGTTGAATGAACGTTGACCATTAAAAACATTGTGGGAGCCATAAAAGCTTTGGAACAACCTGATATTTATTTTTTCCCTTCATCTGGGTCTTTAGGACCCAACCAACAGATTGGATGTCAAATAAACAGTACAGTGGGCCTTAGGAGGATTTTAATGTTTGATATCCAATCATTATTGTTTTCCTTTGGTGTGGTCCACTTTCGATTTAAATTCGTATGATTTATTTTAACAATTCATAAAATGATTCGTAAAAATGAATGAACGGAATGGATGAAACAAAAACATGATGGTGGGGCCACAAAGCACCAACCACGAACCATGAGGCCGGTGTCAGGGGGAGTAGCCAATACGTCTCCCCATTAGCTGACGGGTTGCGTAGCCATTCTGCGGAAGTGACGCACCAAGTTCTGTGGGCCCCACCATGATGTATGTGTTTCATCCATTCCGTTCATCCATTTTTAAATATCATTTTATTGCAATGAACTCAAAAATGAGAGGGATATAAATCTCAGGTGGACCACACCACATGAAAACAATAGTGAATGGATATACCATTTAAATCCTCCTATGGCCCACTATACTGTATTTGACATCCAATCTGTTGATTAGGTCATACAGGCCCAGATGAAGAGAAAAAACAAATATCAGCTTGATTCAAAACTTTTATGACCCCCAAAATGTTTTTCATGGTCTACCCTCATTTAACACTGTTTCCTGTAATGTGGTCCACTTCAGATTTGGATATATCTCATTTTTGGACTTATACCGTAAAATGATCTGTAAAAACAGATGGATGGCATGGATGAAACACATACATCATGGTGTGACCCACATAGCACCGACCACCAGCGGACGCGGATTGCGTCCTACCCCCGCCTGGACGGTAATCCGTCCGGGCAGGGCTCTGTGGAGCCCACCGTGATGTAACTGTTTCATCCTGCCGTCCAACGATTTTTTCAGAAAATTTTAATACGTGAACCAAAAAATGAGGCAGGTTCAGGGCTTGAGTGGACCACAAAGTGGGGATTGAACGTCCACCATTAAAAGCTT
This sequence comes from Magnolia officinalis, assembly GCA_021015155.1. Classification (NCBI taxonomy): domain Eukaryota; kingdom Viridiplantae; phylum Streptophyta; class Magnoliopsida; order Magnoliales; family Magnoliaceae; genus Magnolia; species Magnolia officinalis. Next base: position 1,583,722 of record JAJHSJ010000015.1, read on the forward strand.
CTTTGGGGCCAGAGAAGTTTCAGATCAAGCTGATATTTGTGTTTTAAGTTCATCCACGTCTACGTGACCTGATGAATAGGTTTTATGGTTTAAAAAAACATCACGTGAGCCCTTAGAAATGTTTCAACGGTGGGTGTCATATCCCGTGGGCCCTTAGAAATGTTTCAACGGTGGGTGTCATACCACGTGGGCCCTTAGAAATGTTTCAACGGTGGGTGTCATATCACGTGGGCCCTTAGAAATGTTTCAACGGTGGGTGTCATATCACGTGGGCCCTTAGAAATGTTTCAACGGTCGGTGTCATATCACGTGGGCCCTTAGAAATGTTTCAACGGTGGATATCATTATCCCTGTTGTTTCCTGTGGTATGGTACACTTGATCTTTAGATATGATTCAATTTTTGGCTCAACCCCTTAAATTAGATGGAAAAATGAATGGACGGTGTGGATAGATCACATACATTCAAGGTGGGCCCAACCCACAGAACTGCCCGTTTTGGGCTAGAGACGGGCAGGGGTAGGACGCCAATGGCTGGTGGTCAGTGCTCCGTGGGACCCACCATGATGTATGTGTTTCATCCATGCCGTCCATCTATTATTACGGATTATTTTACAGTATGAGACCAAAAATGAGTTATATCCTAATCTTAAGTGGACCACATTACATGAAACAATGTTGAATGAGCGTCGACCATTAAAAAACATTATGTGGCCATAAAAGTTTCAGATCAAGATGATTTTTGTTTTTTCCCTTCATCTGGACCTCTATGACCTAATCAACATATTAGATGTAAAATAAACAGTACATGGGCCTTAGGAGGATTTTAATGATAGATATCCAACCACTATTGCTTTCATGTGGTGTGGTCCACCTGAGATTTATATACCTCTCATTTTTGGGACCAAGCCATAAAATGATCTGTAAAAATGTGTGAACGGAATGGATGAAACACGTACATCATTGTGGGGCCCACAGATCACCGAGGGGGAGTAGCCAATCCGTTTCCATGCTCCTTGAGCTCCAGTTGCACGGACGGTTCAAAGGAGATCAAAGTTACGTGGGCCCAAAGTGATGTATTTATTATATGTACACCGTTCATCTATTTTTGGAGATCATATTAGAGCATTATCCAACAAATGAATCATATCCAAATATCAGCTGGACCACACCACAGATGGCAGCGAAACACCGTTAAACAATTTAATTGGCCTTCGTGTAAGATCAGTTGGCCCAAAATGATAAAACATCACTTAGAAAAATGTACCGGAGTAATCTCGACTTAGTGGAGGATAATTTTCTAACCCTTCTCCATATGAAAAGACATTTTAAATAAAGTCACGGTGGCCCACACATGAACTTATGGTTGACATTCCATTCACACTATTCCATATGATATGGTGCATTTGAGTGGTAAATGTAACTGATTTTTTACCTCAAGACCTGATAGTGAATATAAAATATGATGAATGGAGTGAGTTTTACACTTAAAATATGGTGGCCCACATTGACTTGAGTGTTGTAGAGAACTCTACCTCTATCACATTTTGCTCTCTCTCTCTCTCTCTCTCTCTCTCTCTCTCTCTCTTTCTATCCCCTCTTTGTTCAATGTTTTTCACAATAATAAGGGTTTCATGGTAGACATTCAATTCACATTGTTTGCCTTCGTGTGGTCCACATGATTTTTTAGTAAGCTTCATTTTTTGGATAAAGACTTATATAATATTATTTTACAGAGAAAATATGTCAGGAGGAAGAGGAGGTAGGCAACCTGATATAGGGTGGAGGTACGGTCAGCCCATTCCCGATAATCGATTCGGGAGTATTTGTAATTTATGCGGCCATGTATCGAGGAGTGGTGGAGTAACCCGCTTAAAGGAGCATTTAGCGGGAGGGTATCGCAATGTTGTGGATTGCCCAAAGTGTCCACAAGATGTGCGAGAACAGATGAGGAGCATATTGAAAAAAAATGTGAAGACAAAAGATGAACGACATGCACGGGAGAGGGAGATTAGGGAGGAGTTGGGGCGACCACCATATGCAGGTGAGGATGATGTAGTGGATCTCGAAGATGATGATGATGATCCCGAATACAGCCGCGCAATGCAAGAGTCCATACGGGATCGATGGGAGAGGGATCAAGATAGGAGGTGGAATACAAGTAGGCCTCGATTTGAGGGGTCTATCCATGAGCGTGGTGGGGGGAGTGGAGCAGGGGGGAGTGGAGCAGGGGAGAGTGCTAGGGGTGGATCAGGGGAGGGAAGTAGGCGAGGAGGAATATGGGGCATGGGCAGGAGTAGCAGCATGCGGGTGCCGGATCTACCTTCGGATCCGAGGATGTACAAAGAGGCGGGAGGGACACAAAAGAAAATAAAGGAGATGTTTAGTGGAGGGGATGTGAGGAAAAAAGTTGGAAAATTTATAGCAAAATTTTTTATATACGGTCAAATCCCCGCAAATGCCGCAGCAAGCCCGCACTTCAAAAATATGATAAGTGAAGTGCAGCGTGGGGGAGAGGGTGTGCAGCCGCCTACACCCGCACAGATCATGGGAAAATACTTGGATGATGAACATGCAGAAATGAAGACATACGTTGATTCGTATCGGCAGTCATGGGAGATGTACGCTGTACCGTCATGTGTGATGGTTGGACCGGACCGACGAAGATGTCGATTATAAATTTTATGGTTTATTCCAGGGGACGGGCGGTGTTCCTAAAGAGTATAGATGCGAGTAGTAAGATCAAAGATCATAACTACATTTACAAACTAATGCACAACATCATGCAAGATGTTGGGAGGAAAAATATTGTGCAGTTTGTTACGGATAATGGGAGTGCATTTGTTAAGGCGGGGAAAGATATTCAGAGCAAGTATCATATGTATTGGACCCCCTGCGCAGCCCATTGCATCGATCTCATGCTGGAGGGGATCGGGGATAGGCCGTCGGTGAAGACTGTAATTACTGATGCACGACTCATCACAAACTTTGTATACAACCACGGCTGGTTATTAGCCGCAATGCGCGAGAGGTGTGGTGGGGATATAGTGCGCCCCGGAGCGACGCGATTCGCCACAAATTATATCGCCTTAAGTAGCCTTCTCAAACACAAACAAGGGTTACGAGAGCTTTTCGCCTCTCATGATTACGTAGAATGGAAAAGGAGGTTGACGAAAGTAACCTATAGAATTGAGGAGCTGGTGCTGGGAAAGACATTTTGGGATAAAGTGCGTGGTGTTGTGGGTATTCTAGAGCCCATTTATGTGGTGTTGAGGATGGTGGACAATGAGACAAATCCGTCGATGGGGTCGTTGTATCCGTCTATACAACTAATGAAAGATGCCATTATGATTAAAGCTCCCAATGCATATAAGTGGGTGCATGCAATAATAGACGACCGTTGGGAAAGGACGCTTTCTCACCCACTACATCAGGCTGGTAAGTACCTAAATGGATTTATTTTTTTCCATATGCAATAATAAGCGAGGGTTGTACTAATGTGTATATGTTGGTTTTCAGCATATTTCTAAATCCCAAATACCACTACAGCCGGAACCTCTTCGAAGATAATTCATTAAAGAGGGCTGTGCATGAGGTGTACGATCACTTATTCCCCGATTGTCCGGGGAAAGATACCTTTGGTAGTGAGGTAAATATGTTCCGCACTTACATTATCCTTATCTTCATCTCGATTATTAAATACTTATTCTAGTTGTTATACGCTATCAACAGATTGTTAAATTCCGCGACGCAGTTGGGATGTTTGGGTGTCACCCTGCGGTGAAGTCAAGGAATGCCATGATGCCATGTGAGTCACTGTAGTAAACTTAACATTTATATTATTTTGAAAAATTTAGGATAATGAAAGAATCTTATGATACGCAGGCGAATGGTGGTCCATGTATGGGACTGACTGTGAGGTTTTACAACGATTGGCTGTCCGTGTACTTGCACAGACGGTGTCCTCGTCACCCTGTGAAAGGAATTGGAGTACATTCTCCCTCATACATACAAATAAACGTAACAGAATAGGGTATGAGAGGCTTCAGAAGCTAGTGTATTGTCACTACAATATGAAGTTACGAGAGAGGTTGCTCCGCTCGGAAGGAAGAAGAAAAGCACAGGAAGACCCACTAGACCTGATGACGGTCGGACAGCATGCATATGCTGAGGATGCGGAGGATGACATAGTTTACCAGTGGGTTAGGTCGGATGACTTAGATACCTCGGATGGGCGACCAGAGCCACATATTGCGGCAGAAGCAGAGACACAAGGGATTGATGTTGACAAACATGTGGAGCAACAGAGGTCTCCTGATAAGGCATTCGACCCATTAACGAGGAGTCCGGAGGGCAGCCCGCGGCATTCACTATCACGAGGGACACGTGGTGGGGAAACATTGTCTGACACCGAGACTCAGTCAAAGAGTGATGCGGGAAATGAGTCCGGTGATGATGATGGCGGCGATAAGGGTGACGATGACTCTGATGACAGTAAGGATGATGATGATGATGATGATGATGATGATGGTGATGATGATGGTGGTGACGCGGGTGGGAGTCAGGATAAGAGGCCTCTTAGCCCTTTTACCGGGGAGGAGAATTTCGATCATTCCACGCAGGACGCTGACCATGGTTCTCGTCCAGGAGAACCACGACCTCGTCTTGTTTACAATAAGACATACACGCGTCAAAAGCTACTGCAGAAAAAGAAGACTCATAAACTTTCTGATTTTGAGGAAGAGCTGCTGGCAAAATGCATGAGGGACACAAGCGTTCGTGGCAGGCGAGGTGGCTCCAGATTTGGATCACGGATGAGGGAGGGGAGCTCGAGCTACAGGCCACAACATGAATCTGGATCACAAACACTAGAGAGTAGCTCGAGTTCTGTGCCACAGCATGGGCATGGATATGGACCTAGTGGATATGCGACGAGTGACTCCAGCAGTTACGGCACATCATTTTTCAACCCTAGTCAAGAGTTCACTTCTGCATATGGGCAAGGATATGAGCAGCAGTATGGATATGGCCAACAATATGGATACCAAGGAGCTTCATATCTGCCCTTTCCAGATCCATATCAGTTACAGACTGTGACGATTACGCAGTACCCACGAATGGGCGTATTATTTCAGTTCGGAGAGGATGAGTACCAGCGTTATGTCAGGGAGTATCTTAACTGGTACCACTCTTCTATGACCTGGGTACAATATTGTGGATTAGTGGAGCAGCGGTACTATGCCCAGCCACGTCGAGATGGAGATGATGATTATGAGCCACCACGCAACTCTATGTGGGTCTAGACCACAACTAGTCCTCATCAAAGAAATGTATATTTATCAGATTTTACTTCTTCAGTTCTTATTTTGTTTTTCAATGAATTGGTTGTGTTTTCATACATGACTATGTATATTTATAAATATCATGCATTCAATTTAAATATAGTTGCATTAGTTCAGTTAAACATCGCATAACTTAGGACCCTATACAAAGGAAATTTATTATGTGCATCTTTTTTTTAAGATGTTATGATTTAAAAGTGTGTATTAAGGGCCTTTTTAACAATCCCCAAAGTTTCATTAAAAAATTCAACCATTTTTCCAATGTTTCCCCATGTTTTCCAAAAAGTGCGATAAACTATGCGATACAAACGATATATCCCGTGCGATAACCGATACGTATCTGTATCCCAAGGGTGCGATACATTGTGCGATACCGATATTTCGAACACTGATTGGGAGCAATGACAGAAGAAGGGAAAACTAGAATTGAGAAGTTTCATGGTTCAAACTTTGCCTTTTGGAAGATGCAGATGGAGGATTATCTGTATCAGAAGGACCTATGTTCCTCTAGGAGGAAAAGAGAAGAAACCAGAAAAGATGACATATGATGAATGATTTTTACTGAATAGGAAGTCTTTAGGAACGATCCGACTCTCTGTCCAAGAGCGTCGCCTTCAATATATCCAAGGTGAAAACTACAAAAGAATTAATGGAAGCCCTAGCTACCATGTATGAAAAGCCCTCAGCATCCAACAAGGTTCATATCTTATGAAACGACTATTCAACACGAAGATGTCAGATGGTAAGAGCGTGGCTGAACATCTAAACGAGTTAAATACAGTCACGAGCCAGTTGGAATCCGTTGGCATTGTTTTTGAGGATGAGTTCAGGGCGTTATTGATCTTGTCCAGTCTGCCAGACAGTTGGGATGGTTTGGTGATTGCTGTGAGCAACTCTTCAGGGTCGACAAAGCTGAAATTTGATGATGTGGCCGGTTTAATTCTCAGCGAAGAATCTAGAAGGAAGGCATTAGGAGTTTCAGGGGACTCAGGGAATGCTCTAAACGTTGAAGGAAGAGGAAGATCGCTGAACAAAGGAGACAATAAACACGGGCGTTCTAAGTCGAGGAAGAACTCCAAGGGACCGAAAGACAAAGACGGGTGTTGTCATTGCAACAAGAAGGGGCACATGAAACGTGATTGCAGGGTGCTTAAGAAACAAGAAGGAAGCTCTCAAAGCGGGAAGGATTCAGTGAATCTATCTGAGGAGAGTGACATAGAGGCGTTGATCTTGTCTCTTGATGCGAGGAATGAGTCTTGGGTTATAGACTCGGGTGCTTCGTTTCATGCCACCTCATGTAAGAAAGTTCAGCGTAATTATGTGTCAGGTGACTTTGGTAGAGTCTACCTGGGTGATGATGAGTTGTGCAATATTGTTGGAAAGGGGGATGTTCATGTCAATCAGAAAGACGGAACGATTTTGAAATTGAAGGATGTCAGACATGTACCAAGTTTGAAACGTAACTTGATCTCAGTGGGGCAGTTGGCTGATACCGGTTATGTGACGACATTCACTAGTGATTCCTGGAAGATCACAAAAGGTGCCTTGGTGATATCTCGAGGAAAAAAGGAAGGTACTTTGTACGTGACTTCAGGATCGTATAGTTCACTCACAGTCGCATCAACTGGAGTAAATGAACAATTATGGCATCAGAGGCTGAGACATATGAGTGAGAAAGTGATGAAAGTGCTATTGTCAAAAGGGAAGCTACCAGGGCTGAAGTCTATTGACTTGGAATTCTGCGAGGACCGCGTGTGTGGCAAGCAGAAGAGGGTAAGCTTCAAGAAGACGGGACGCGCTCCAAAGACGCATCTGTTGGAACTTGTACACACTGATGTATGGGGACCGACACATGTATTATCTCTTGGTGGTTCACGTTATTTTGTTTCCTTTATTGATGATGCTAGTAGAAAACTGTGGGTCTATTTCTTAAAACATAAATCTGATGTATTTGATGTATTTAAGAAGTGGAAAGTTATGTTAGAAAATGAGACAGGAAAAACAGTAAAGTGTCTCAGATCTGATAATGGGGGAGAATATTGTGATAAGAGGCTTGAGGAGTATTGTGCAGCAAGTGGAATCAAACATCAAAAAACGATTCCAGGGACACCGCAGCAGAATGGTGTGGCTGAGTGCATTAATAGGACCATCCTTGAGCGCGCTAGGAGCATGAGGCTACATGCAGGGTTGCCCAAGATTTTTTGGGCAGATGCTGTGAATACTGTTGCATATCTTATCAATAGAAGTCCCTCAACACTATTGGATGGTGGGCTACCAGAAGAAGCGTGGACTGGGAAAGAAGTAAACCTTGCACATCTAAAAGTGTTCGGTTGCACTTCTTATGTTCACATTGATGCAGAGCATAGAAACAAGTTGGATGCGAAGTCCAGGAGGTGCACGTTTATAGGCTACGGGCAACATGATTTTGGCTACAGGTTTTGGGATGCAGAAAACAGGAAAATCATCAGAAGTAAGGACGTAGTCTTCAATGAAAAAGTGATGCATAATGACAGTGTGCAGGAAAATAAGGCCGAGGAAAAAGAATTCGTAGAGTTGGAAGAGTTACAGGACACGGGTGTTACAACGCCACAGGATGATCATGCACATGAGCATTATGAGGCAGAACCGCATACACCGGTTGTGAGGAGGTCTACTCGGGAGAGGAGATCCACGGTCCGATACTTACCCTCCTTACATTATCTATTGCTGACAGATAATAGTGAACCAGAATGTTTTGAAGAGGCGTTACAGTCAGGTACACGGGTTAAGTAGGAGCAGGCCATGGATGATGAGATGGACTCTCTTGAGTCTAATCGCACATGGGAGCTAGTCACTCTACCTAAGGGTAAGAAAGCTCTTCATAACAAATGGGTTTACAGACTGAAGGAGGAGCACGATGGTTCGAAACGATACAAGGCTAGATTAGTTGTAAAAGGGTTTCAACAAAAAGCAGGTATCGATTTCACTGAAATATTTTCACCTGTGATGAAAATGCCTACGATTCGTATGGTCTTGAGTATAGTGGCTACAAAGGACTTACATCTAGAGCAACTAGATGTTAAGACAGCCTTTCTTCATGGGGACCTTGAAGAAGAGATATATATGCATCAGCCGACAGGATACGTGGCACCAGGAAAGGAGAACAAGGTGTGCAGACTGAAGAAGAGTCTATATGGCCTGAAGTAGGCCCCGAGGCAGTGGTACAAGAAGTTCGATAGTTTCATGTCGGGAAACGGTTTTAGGAGATATCATGCAGACCACTGTTGTTATTTGAAGAAGTTTGATACGTAGTACATCATTCTTCTTCTGTATGTTGATGATATGCTTGTGGCCGGTTCAAGCATGAAGGAAATCTCAGATCTCAAAAGACAACTGTCTAGAGAATTTGCCATGAAGGATTTAGGAGCTGCAAAACAAATCCTAGGCATGAGGATAAAACGTGATAGGGAAAATAAGAAACTAGTTTTGTCACAGGCAAAGTACATAGCTAAGGTACTTGATCGATTCAATATGGGAGGTGCTAAGCCGGTTAGCACTCCATTAACTAACCACTTCAAGCTATCTAAGGAGCAAGGTGCAAAGATGTAGGAGGAACGGGACTACTTGCTAAAGTCCCATACACGTCAGCGATAGGGAGTCTCATGTATGCTATGGTGAGCACGAGGCCAGACATTGCTCAAGGAGTGAGAGTTGTTAGCAGGTTCATGAACAACTCCGGGAAAGAACATTGGGAAGCTGTAAAGTGGATCCTTAGATACCTGGTAGGTACTAAGGATGTAGGGCTGTGTTATGGTGGATCGGAAATCAAGCTACAAGGCTACGTGGATTCAGATTTGGCAGGAGATATCGACAGCACAAGAAGCACTACAGGTTATGTCTTTACTCTGGGCAGTGCTGCAGTCAGTTGGGTCTCTCAGTTACAGAAGATAGTATCTATCAGTACGACAGAGGCAGAATATGTTGTGGCTACAGAAGCGTGCCAGGAGATGGTATGGATGCAAGGTTTCATGGAAGAGTTGGGTAAGAAGCAAACAGATTGCAAGTTGTACAGTGACAGTCAGAGTGCGATACACTTGGCTAAGAATTCAGCCTTTCATTCAAGGACCAAACATATTGCTATCAGATATCACTTCATACGTTCGTTACTGGAAGATAGATCGATTGCTCTGGAGAAGATTCATACAAGTGAGAATCCTGCGGATATGTTGACCAAGGCGATCACACGAGAGAAGCTGAAGCTCTGTTCAGCTTTGATTGGTCTTCAGGCTTGAAGACTGGGAGGTGGTGCACTTTGGATGAAGAAGACGAAGGTTTAAGGCGATGTGTCTCCAAGTGGGAGATTGTTGAGATATGGAGCCACGTCTGGGGCCGTCTTCGACTGGTCGTGAGCTATGCTCGACCGGTCGTAGGGGCCCGCTCGACCGGTCGTAGATCGGTTCGACTCAAAGTCCAGCGAGCACCGTTTTTTGGTCCCGAGGTGCTCGACCGGTTGTGGCCCATTCACGACCGGTCGTAGGGGTCGCTCGACCGGTCGAGCTGCTCGACCAGTCGTAGTTACGCAGATTTGTTTCCGAATCCGATGCGGACTGCGGATTTTGGTGTCGCCTTTTGCAAGGATGCGGAAGGGAAGTTGCCTAAACTATATATAAGTGTTCATAGGGCTTTTATAGGAGTATTGGAATATTGGGGAAATAATTATAAGGTGTGGGCAAAGGGTTTTCTATATTCTTCCAAGGGAAAGGTTAGTATATTGTCTTGTAATCTTTGTTCTTCATAGTGGAAGTTTGCATCCGTGGTTTTTTACCCTCGTTGGAGTTTTTCCACGTATATCTTGTCTTGTGGTTTGTTTGGATTGGTTTAATCTGTTTCTAGTTTATATTTCTTCTTGTTTATCGTTTGTGGGTGAGGCCTGAGATTAGATCTCGGCTCACTGCGTTGTTGGCGTGCTGCGCAACACGCGGGTGATGAATTGTCCCAAATCTCTCACATCTGTCATGTGTGCTGTGAATCACCTCTTAGATCTTTCTCACATGGAGGGTCTAATAGTTTCGCAAGGGATCATATTGTTTTAGTTGTTTACAATTTGCACAGAGCTGGTGTTTTATGAAATTGAGTTTTTGTTTGGGATTATTTTTGAATGTCCCTAGATAGGTGGGATTCTTTGCCGCCCCAATAAATGTCCAATGTTTTTTGAGGGAGGAGCTGAAATGCATAAGATATTGACTTTGCTGGACAAGCCTGTTTGGTGCATGGTATTAGATGGGATCGGGTGGTATGGAATTGCATTTGTCCCCACACAAATTCCATCCAATGTTTGATAACAACAGAAAGGATTGGATTAATCCCGGTATCACATATTCCAATGTCAATGGTGGATACCGTAGGATTTCCGATGGATTTCGAAATCTACTACAGTTGTGGGCCCCACGTTGACATGTGTTTTATCCATGTCATCCATTCATATGTGCCTTTTACACATGACATTCTAGCTGCATATGCGCACAAGTGACCAAACATAGTTGTGAAATGTGGTCCGTTGATTACAATTCCATTGTCCACCAAACGCAGACTTCACATAATACAGTGTATTTCCCAAGGTAAGAGTTTGATCTCAAACATAGGATTAGACAGTGAAAATACCATGGTATTACCAGACATGCAATGATGTTAATTCCATCCAATACTATTCCATCCCATTCCCATTTAATACTGCCGTCCAAACAGGCATATCCTGCATAATGCAGTCCCAATTTCTGTGTCACCTCAATCACTTGGTGTAATGGATGTTATTGGCTCTGGCTTCAAATCCATTCTTCCAGCAGTTTCAGTTAGATATGAACACACCACATTTGGCTTGTTCAATAAGTTACTTAGGGTTGAATCTTGAGTTCCCATTATTTTTGAATACTATGAACTGATCCCTGAAATTCTTTGATGATTGAATTCATTGAAAACTCAAAAGCAAAAAGATCCGTATTGGTTTCTAAGGGAAGAAATTGTGCAAAATCCTAATTTCCAACTATTTACTATCATATCATATCAACTTCATCACAATCATAATAACCTTGTCCTAGCTATTTGTGTCACGCCCCACATTTCAGATACAACACCCTCAGACCCAAATTACGGTCCATGACTCATACACTAACTGTACAAAATCCATTCCTCAAACAGTTGTTGCGAGGCACGTCTTTAAGCACATTCTAGATCCTCACCACATAACTGTACAATCATTCACACCATTACACAATCATCATTACTTCCTACTCTAACACACTCTCAAGCACAATTGTAACTGCCAAAATCAATCATGTCCACCCATTTGGGACCGTTATTCAACTAAAATAATCAAGTTTTGTTCAACAAGGTCATGGCTATAAACAAATTTCATATTTAATCAATTCAGCAGTAATTATAATAAATGGGAGCTAAGTCTCCTAATAAATCAAATTCATGAATAAATCAGTCTTCTAGTGCAGCGAGTTCGTCTTTCGCCAAATACGACCATTGGTCTTAGGTTTCATTCGCCAAACCAGCCTCATCTGCTGATACTTGATTCAATCGTCCTGCATCTACGTCTTTGTACGGTTGTTAATCCGCAACATTAGCTGGTCAGGCTAGTGACTGAACCCCGCGTGGTTCATAGTAGCACAATAAAAGATAGCGCAACCAAAATATATAACGTATAGGTGTCACGAGATGTAGGTCATGTGGGATGATCATCCACTTGCTTGTGTTGGATATCCGTCAACCCGAACTCAGTACTCGTCAGACATCCACCGCAGTCACGATGGATGTATGAAGTGCATGCTTGATGTCTATGATTTGTTGTATATACATCTTCACCAAGAGGAATCATGAATTCATGTTATTAATGAGTTGCATGTCTCAATAAGCAATTCACATTACTAATTGATCAATGAGTGAATCATACACAAGGATCATATTATCCAAATAGTACAACAATTAAATTAATCATGACAATCATAGCAGTCACAACGATCATAGCAATCTCATCATATATCTTAATCGTACATGTATGAGATACGTTAGGATTCATTCACCTATTCGTGGTAAGGTTGAATCCATTGAATAGTCGAACACTTCAGAGTTAATGCTCCGAAGTCCTATCAATATCATTCACACACTCCAATTTCAAGTAGACTGTTGTTAAGTGGGGCCCACCTTTGATGAACCCAGGATGGCCCACCTTTAATCCTTTTGGTCTTAATGATTAACTAATCTGGTTTATAAATCAAAATAGGGTACTGTCGATTGATGCCGTTGATCGATTGACCATTGAACGATGATATTCTGATTTAATTTCTAAAGTCTCTGGACACTTTTGGCCATCCTCAATTGATCGAAGAACCCTGCTCGTCGATCGATCGAATATGGTTTAATTAACTTGGTCTGTTTGCTGGAAAAAAATGGTCGACTTCGGTCGATATGTTCGATCGATCGATCGAGACCGCTTGAGGTTTTCCTCGACTGATCGACCCTCGATGTCAATTAATCGAAATGGATACCAAATTATGGTTTTTGGTCTCCTGACAAAAATTGACCTCATCGATCAATCGATCAATCGAAGTCGGACAGGTTTTGTCTGTTACACGATCCATTAAAAAAAAAAAAAAAAAAAAAAACTATAGGGTTTTCTCCACTTTTTCTTAGTTTTGTGGTTATAAATGCTTCTAGGGTTTGGGTTCAACCCATCCAATTGCTTTTCGCAACATTAAATTTGGATTAACCAAAAGGTTGCTTGGATTCCAAAATCTAAGGTTGTCTAGAAAAACTGTTTTTCTACATGGTCTTACTTCATGATCTATCATTACCTAGTCATTACATTGATTGTTGTGGAAATTCTCCTGGTCGAATCACTCTAGGGTTTGTGATCCAGATACATTTAATCCTTAAGATCTTTTCAGTCAAAACCCCCTAGATTGATACGGCTGGGTTCCCCAAAGACGATCTCTCCAATTACAGAATTTAGCGTAGAACCGTTTTCTTTCTTCAAAACTTCTCCATGGATCAAAACGATGGAAGTAGGGTAAATCCGCCACGTCCATGGATTAGATCCAGGGTTTTAGGATGGAAAACAACAACTTAAAGAGAAAAAACTGTAGAAACATACCGGCAGAGGCTCCTCTTTCGCTGGCTGCTCTCTCTCTCTCTCTCTCTCTCTCTCTCTCTCTCTCTCTCTCTCTCTCTCTCACGACCGGCAGCTGCTAGGCTTCAGGGTTTGACTGCAGAATTTCCTACGGTTCCATCCCTTTATCTAGAAGGTTCCGTCAGGATTTTTTTGTAGGTTTTGGCAAAAAGTATAATTTCTGCAGTGTTGGGAGTCGATCCCTTGACCTATGCAGTGTTTGGAGTCGATCCCCTGACCTATCCCTCTACCGAGAGTGCTCTCTTTGTTATAGTCCAAAAATTAATTTAGTAATTTAGTTGGGATTTTAGATGGTTTGGAAAAATCAGGGTCGGCTTAACTTTAGGGGCCTAAAATTTCAGGGAGGTCCTTTCTTGTGATGGTGAGTCTGGTGAGTTTGGATCTCTCACATGTGGCACATCTTTGCACAAGTGTGAGAAGTGGTCAATCACATCCTCTACATAATCTCTCTCTCTCTCTCTGTTTTTTTTTGGAAAAGGGCGTGGGCAGTCTTCCAGCGTGCTGCAGATTTGAAATTGAATGAGAAATAGTTGGGACTGATGTATTTTGTCCCTAGAAGATTATCATTTTGTCTACAAGAAAGGGCTTTTGTGGACGGTGGTTGGAGCAATGGAGACAAATGTGCTTTATTGAAAAAGGAAATTTTGATATTATATGATTCTAAGCATTCTTACTTTTCTTGTTGAAAGATGATGACTTCACTACGAACCAAAAAAGAGAAAGATGGTGAATTTTTTTCTTAATGTTTACCATTTCGGTGTTTTGTTCATTTGTTTAATGCATTTTATTGCCATAGTGGTGATAACCCAGAGCATATAACACTGAAACCATCATGTGTTCAATCATCATTGACTAGTAAAAGACAGAATCATGACTTCCATCATAACTGCCTCAAAGACAGAATCATGACTTCCATCATAACTGCATCATTAATTAGGACTAGTGTTTGGATGAGTTGAACCAATTGTCATCCAAATGATTTCACACTTCTCCCACTTCCAACTTCAGTTGAAGTTCATATTCTGTTCGATTTGGTTGGCTACGTGATCCAGATTAGCCGTAACAATCAGGCATGACAATTACTTCAAAAAGAAGAAAACAAAGTTCGGCCAGTCCTTCCACAGGTTAAAACAGTTATGAATTTTTTGGTTGATCAATGATCAAGTGACAGGAAAAATTAGGCTTATGATACCTGGTCAGAAGTATAAACCAGCTAAAATGGAAATATGCTTGTATTGATTATACAATATTGTAGTCTCTCAAGCTTGCATCAACTATCTTGAAAATGTGTTTTTTCTTCTACCATCATGAGGTTAGTTTCTTTTTCTTCATTTTATTTTCAGGAGAATAAATCTGAGCAACAATCTTCCCAAGTATCGGGCGAAGCTGATTTAGAAAAACCTCTCGAGGCCTACCCAGAGAGGCAGAATCATACGACAGCAGCACCAGATGCCCGTGTTCGGCAACTTAAAGATCAGTTGATCAGAGGAAAGGTTTTCCTTGGCCTAGGGCCTATTCGAAACAACCCTCAATTCGTAAAGGAACTCAGGTTGCGAATGAAGGAAGTTACTAAAGCACTTGGCGGAGCAACCAAGGATTCTGAACTGCAAAAGAAGTAATGTTCTCTTGGAATTTTTTGGTGTAAAATAGTTTTCTTCTAGATCATATAGTGGGAGTCTTGTGGTGAACTTAGGTTGCATTTTATGTACCCCCAACATATTGGTTGTTTGACTACGTCAGTGGGGTGACTTCATTTTGTAGTAACTGCACTGTTTGGGTGGCGTGAAAAATGAAGACTGAACACATGTGGGTTATTGCTTTCCACATTTCTGCCCCCAAAATAGTATTTTGTTCATTGAAGGATCTAAAGGGCAAGGGGAAGGCCCTAAAGGATGTGGGTGGACGCAGTATGAAAAGATTTTATGACCTGTTGTTTAACTGAAGATATGGCCCTCGATAGAGTGACATGGCAGAATGGGATTTGTGTAGCCAACCCCAATTGCTTGGGATAAGGCATAGACGACGACGATGACAATAGTTTTTTTTTTTTTTTTTGTTCAAGGCGCTGCCTGAAATGAGATTATTTCAGTAGAAAAGCATGCTGACCACCCCACTTCCTTACCTTCCCCCCAAATGGACCCTATATAGTGCATGGGGTATTCCGTAACGGTGACGGTGGCCATTATGGCCACCACCGTTACCTAACATATAGGTCATAACGGCTGTTACGAATCCCGTAACGGCCTTTACAGTCTCTCTCTATTTTCTTTTTTTGGAAATCCCTCCTCCCAAAAAAACCTTTATCTGCCCTGTAACATTGGAAAAAAATCCGAAAACCTATCTCTCTCTGCCACGTAAGAGACCATTATGGAGCTGTTACGGCCTTTACAGGGGCTATAATGGGCCATTAACGGCGGTTACAGTTCATTTTTTCCATAATGGCTGTTATGGCCGTTACGACCCTGTAACGTGTAATGGTTGCCACCGTAACATTTACGCAACGGCCTTTATGGGCCATGTAACAGCGTTTACGGCACACCATGAGTGCATGATGTTGCTATTGCTTATTTAGATTGACTTTGGATCAGTTTAGTTGAAGTTCTTGACCTTTTCTTTTCTGAATTCAGTGCCTTGGAAAAACTGACAGCAATGGAGCAAACCTTGGCCAAGGGTAAGCAGATTCAAGATGACTGCTCTGCAGTTGTAAAGAAGCTTCGTGCTACACTCAACAAAGCGGAAGAACAGCTCCGGTTACAGAAGAAGCAGACCTTGTTTTTGACACAACTCACGGCGAAGACTATCCCCAAAGGTCTTCACTGTCTTCCTTTGCGTCTTTCCACTGAGTACTATTTTCTAGACCCCAGCCAACGTCAGTTCCCGAATCAGGAGAAACTGGAAGATCCCGAACTGTATCATTACGCTCTGTTCTCAGATAACATATTGGCAGCGGCGGTGGTCGTGAACTCTACTGTCTTTCATGCCAAGGTAAATTGGTCAAATTACAAATAAAACGAGTCCTTAATTGTGCCAGACATGCAAGTAGAACAGGGATCCTGCTTATGCCAGACATGCTAATATGGCACATCTTTGCAATATCTGGCCTTTCATCTGGTGGGTCACCATGGCCCAAAAATAGACCAGTCCGCTCATCAGGAGGGCCACAGATGTATGTTGAACCAGGGGAAGTGGCACGTGCAATGCATGTAGAGAGAGGAAGGGAGAGATTTTAAGAGGGGAGAGAAAAATGGAGGGAAAGGAGTTATGCTACTTGTGCAAAGGAGCGGGGGAGAAGTGGGTAAAATTGAAGCTGTTTGCTTAGATGGATAAATCCAAATCGTTGGTTTATAAGCATGCGTGGATTTTCAAAATTCTACAAATACTCTTATCTATCTTGAAAATCTCATTTAATGTCCTATAAAATCTCAAAACTCTCCTATAACTAATTGGATGGGCAAAAATGTATGTTTGCCCGTGGCGTTATCTATAGTAGTCTTAGTAGAGATGAGGACCAATGGCCAATATTTGGTAACTGCTTTTATTATCAAGCCTGATTTTTTGGCATGGCCATGTAAATGGTGGGGCCCACTTGATCGTCAGCCTGGATCCTTCTGACTGTGCCATGCTTGCATAGTAGTGTTCCCTATCCTGCTTGCATAGTAGTGTTCCCTATCCCTACTTGCACAAGTTAGCCTTTGCTTTTCTCTTTTTGATTTTAAGACGGTTCTTTTGGCAGGACCCAGAAAAGCATGTCATCCACATTGTCACTGATAGGCTTAACTATGCACCAATGAGGATGTGGTTTCTAGCCAATCCACCTGGAAAAGCCACAATACAAGTTCAGAACATTGAAGAGTTTACATGGCTGAATTCAAGTTACAGTCCAGTTCTCAAGCAGCTCAGTACTGCTTCCATGATAGATTATTACTTTAAGGCCCGCCAAGCAAACTCGGATTCAAACTTGAAGTTCCGCAACCCCAAGTACCTCTCTATCCTAAATCATCTCCGATTTTACCTACCGGAGATCTTCCCAAAGCTCAACAAAGTGCTCTTCTTAGATGACGATATAGTTGTGCAGAAGGATCTGACTGGCCTTTGGAGGCTTGATCTGAAAGGAAACGTCAATGGTGCAGTTGAAACATGTGGCGAAAACTTCCACCGTTTTGATAGGTATCTCAACTTCTCGCATCCCCTTATTTCCAAGAACTTTGACCCTCGTGCTTGTGGATGGGCGTACGGAATGAATATCTTTGATTTGGCGGAATGGAGGAAGCAAAATATAACGGAGGTCTACCACTCATGGCAGAGACTGGTAAGAGATTCTGTTTATATACTAAATATATTTTAATTTTGTTTTATTGATACCCTTTCTTTCTTTCTTCTTTCTTTAAAAAAAAAAAAAATTTATTTATTTAATTTTTACACACGCACACACACTACCACACACTCACGCTGTAGTGGGATTTCACCACCTATGGGTACTTGAACCCTCAACCAGGTGTTGAAACTCCTGAGAGTCTACCACCAGAGTAAGAGCAAGGACCCTGTTTTATTGATACCTTGTTGATTGGTGATTGCTTTGAAAGATGCACTTCTGAAGTTAAGCACCAAAAGCCAAATCCTCAATTTGTCACTCCTTGTCCTAAAATAGAGAACATTAGCTTCCTTATACAGTAATTAGAGAAGGATTTGACACTAAACACTGATATGTTATCAAGTGGTCAGGACACATGCTGCACATGTGTGTGATCTTGAAGAACATCTGTTGGGATGCTATGGATGAGCCTTATGCCAAAAAATCACAATGGCCAGATGATCCTAGCTGCTGATTGGGAAACCTTCTTCCTGTTGAATATTGAAGGTTGGTTGTACTTTTTTTTTTTTTTTGGGGGGTTTCTTGAACTGCCAGTTGGAAGCTTCAAAAGCCAATCTCATCAGTTTCTCGGTCATCAGATTAGTTTTTTTTTGGGGTAGCCCCATCCAGGTTAGGGCCCAACAAATGAACATTCTAGATCTTTAATATGTGTGCCACGGACAGATATTGGGTGATTGATAACCAACTAGTAGATCATAATGCCATTGCTCTCTAATAATTGTTGGGCACATGCAGATAGCATGGTACATTACATTTTGGGTTATTACGGATCAAATGAAACGATTATATTAAGACTACCACCAAATCGGGGAGCCGAAATACGAAATTCAGCAGCCCGCTTAGGTCAACCACACAACAGGAAGATGAGCCTATTTGCTTGACCCGATAGTGACGATGGTTTGCCGATGTATGTGCAGCCTGATCAAGCACAAAAGTGGGCCCGCCTCTTTATTCTCTCTATAAGGGAACTAAAGGGGTGAGGATGGGAGGTGTAAACCGACCTCCTCTCTCCTTGTATCCCTTGCATGTGTGCCACACACACCCACTAGGGGTTGCCATGTGGACACGTTCCCAATGCTAATTAGGGCTCCAACCCGAGTTGAGCAAATTCATGTTGGGTCGGGTTAGAATAATCACATGTATTTGGGTTGGGTTAGGTCGGGTTGGGTTGGTTGAGGGTTGAGTGTAAAGGACTTCGGGTTGGGTACCTCAGGTTGGAATTTGGGTCCGGACAGGCTGCAGGTTGGGTCCTCCTGAGGTCGGGTTGGGTTTGGGTTGACCCTCAACCATACTCATTACAGAGGAATCAATAGGGCATCAAATGCTTGACTATGTAACGACCCCCACTTGGTTTTTGTACAACAGATACTAAGGATCCATTTTTTTTTTCTCTCATGAATCCTGACAATCTGACATTTCAATGATGCATTAGAATGGTGGAAAACATTCGTGTAGCCCACCCCTACTAGTTGGGCTGATGATTAGATGATGATGCGTTACCAAGGGTGCATTTGGATACATGACTGAGTTGAATTGTGAGCATTTGGTTCAGTCAAAGAGGAAACAATGAAACTGGAATGATATGGCATTCATAATGAGAAAAATTGCCCTTGAATTGCAATTATCCTTTAAGGTCCAACTTGAAACATAATTGCAAGTTGGGGCCTAGTTCCTAATTAATAATACTAAGGAAATTGAAATTTATTTAGCTAGTGCATGGGCCTTTTTGAACTTCAACAACTCACTCACTGCTGTCTGAGTTTCAACTTGCATTCATGTTTGCCCCTCTATGCAATATATAGACTTGTGTATACCATAGTTTAAAGACTCAAAAACTCAAGTGGATATCTAATAATTAAATTAACACAATTTATAAATATTTTAAATAGTTATTTATTAATAAAATAATAAAATAATGAAAGGATAAGCAAACAAATGATGCTTGGCTTACTCCTGTTGCTTGAGGTCTTCGGTTCAAAACCCAGTTCTTACCTTGTTGTTACAAAAAGCTATACTCAAGTGAGCGACTTGAATCAAGTCGACTCATCCAGTCATGTGGAGTTAAGCTGAGTCAGGCTTACAACCGAATTTAAAAAAGACTCCACTTGAAATATTGCCTAGTTGAGTTGACTCGGCCAAGTTGTGAGTCAAGTTACTGACTTTTGGAACTATGTTGTATGCATGTGTATTTGTAACATTGCATAGTTTGGTTGTCGGTCTGTTTCTTTATAAGCTATACATCCTTTTCTTGTACAGTAAAGCAGGCTAACTGAAAGTGTTCCATGTGCAGAATGAGGACAGAACACTATGGAGGTTGGGGACTTTGCCGCCAGGTCTGATAACATTTTGGAAGCGGACATTCGCCCTCGACCGGTCATGGCATGTCCTGGGCCTTGGCTACAACCCAGATGTCAATCAGAAGCAAATCGATCGGGCTGCCGTCATACACTATAACGGGACATGAAGCCATGGCTTGAAATAGGCATGCCAAGGTATCGAAAATACTGGACACAATTCATCAATTATGATCAATCATATTTACAGGACTGCAACATCAATCCTTAGAGTGGACGGGAGATTGAAATCTTTCCAATTTTCCTTCCAACACGGTACGGCGTAACTTCACAAGCCTTTGTTCTTTTTGCCGAGGGTGGTTTTGTTCTTTTTCTCAAATTAGAAGTTCTATTTCAATTCTTTCTGTGCACGCGCATGGTTTTGAATAAACTCATGTGTCAATGGTCCTGATTTATTACATCTTGTCCACGGAATCCTTTTTTGTATCTCTATGAAAAGTGCAGATGTATTGTACATTTTCCAAATTTAGAATTTAGTATTTAGTTCCACAACGTAGTTGTCTTCTCTTCAGTTTCTCTCTATAGACGAGTTTTGGTGTCGGATGAGAAGAGCTTTGGTACTCTGGCAGTGTGATGGATGATACGCAGGGCACTTAAAATTTATGTAGAAATTGCATTCCTGGAATACAAGTCAAACCAAGTTGTCCAAATTATATTTCCTAGTTTAGATGTATCATGAACCAAAATTACACTTGATTATTGGAGTATCTGATTGGTGGACATTTAAATTTGAATGGTTAAGAATTAAAATTGTTGGACTGTCCCATTTTTACAAACAAGTGTCCATGAATCAGAGCCTAGGATCGTTCAGCCAAAATGATCTTTGGTTGGTTAACTACAGTTGATTGTGTCAAAGAAATTATGCTGTCGACAGCATAATTTCTGAGTTCCTGTGTATTGTGTCATATGCAGTCTGAATATCATATAACTCTTACCAGATACGTATGCAGTACACTCAAAACTGCCCATCATCGTCCCGATTTGGGGATGGCCGACTGTTGAAAATCAAATTGCCGAAGAATACCAGTGCATCTTCAAAAAGAATATGGAACATTCTTTAAAAAAACAAGGAAAATGGAATATGAAAATATTTAGCGGTTGACATTCAACAGGAGAAAACTACTGCTAGGATCACCACTGTGTGATGATGGCCCACTGGTAAAAATCAAATTGCCGAACTAGCCTAGTGCGCCTTCAATTGCCGAACTAGCCGACTGTGTGATGACAGTTAGCTGTTGACATTCAACAGGAAAAACTCACTGCTAGGATCACCATACTGAGATTTCCACTCAAGGTTTAGAGCACACGGCCCAAACCGATTCGTATCAGTTGAAATGATATGTATCAGCTTGTGGCGCGACGATTTTGATGTGTCACAACAATTAACCTCCCCAATTCAACCTGTTAAGACCTGACTGTTTCTTTGCTTTAGTGAGGGTTTTGAACTTTGTATAAAACTTGGGTGGATGGTTTGATAAGTAATGGGTATCGGTTCTAGATGATGTGGTAACGATTTTAACCCTAGACTGTAGTAGCTTGTGTAAATTATGTTGTATTTTAAAAGGATTTTAAAATAGTGTTTCAAAAATTCAAAATTCTCCGTTGTTTCTTGTTTTGAAAAGTATTTTATTTTTAGTGTATCTCGTCTCACATCGGAAAGAACAAATAAAAAAAATAAAAACCAAGTATATAAGACGAGTTTTGCTTTCTCATAGGGCATGTGAATTTGGTCAAATGGGAGAATTATGCCATTAGCCGGAACCTATGCCGTTGACCACACACGCACGCTTAAGCCTTGCTGGGCCATGGATGCCCACGTGCTGAGTCGTGCCAGGCTGGGTCGGGTCCGGGTCTAGGTCTATGTGAGGATTGAGAGTACACTTGCACTAACGATTTTGTTCTGTACTCCATAAGTATACTTACACCTATTGATCAGGGATGTAAATGTTTAAGTGGTCGCACCAATTGAATTCAAACCCAACGGACATAACTCATTTGAAATAGTATTTTAAGCACCTAATCATGGTCTATATATAGATCTAATCCTTTTTTGAATTCATTCATTAAAAACTAATGATTTTTGTCTAGTTATTTAAAATTCGGCTCTAGTCCGGTGTTGTTTTACGGAATCCGCTGTCGAGTCAACTTAAGTTCTACATGCTGGTTTGAGCTCGTGTATAACAAGTGCACCATTGGAACTGGGTAATAGTCGTTGTATCCTGTTCCAAGATTTATATTGCACTTGAGACATGGTCTAAGGAGAATAGATTTGGTTTCAAGTTGAGCGAGCCAGTCACACTTCGACTCAAACAAATAAGTCATCTATTCTTACTTTATTCTATTATTTAATTTTTTGTTTTTCCGAATATTATCAACTATTTTCAATACAAAATCCTACAGCTGACCAGGCACTGCATGGGAGATAACGTGCCTCAGATCCACCCCATCCGTCCGATGTGCCACCGGATTTTCATCATGAATCCTAAAAATCAGTCCAATCCAAGACTTAGATGGGCTGGACCATTGGGAATAGTGTAAAATCATACTTCACGTGGTGTGGCCCGCATGAGTTTGGGGGAACCCGTTCATCCTGGCACGGCCCTTCAAATGAGCAGATTGGATGGTGGACCTCACAATTAGGAAGATTTTAATGGTGGTGCTTCCCTTCTCAACTGTTCTGCCTCGTGTAGCCCACCTGAGTCTTGAAGTGGCCCGGTTTTCTGACTGGTCCACACAGAGGGTGGCGAACCTGATGCACGGGGTGGATCTCATCCATTGTGAAGTCCTCAAGACATCACGCAGTCCAGCACGCTTTGACCCGTTTCTCTCTCCCATTATTGGAACATTGAGGAAGATGGTGCATATCTCTCACCATCCACCTTGCAAATGGGTGTATTTGTATGTGATGACATATTAGCCATCGAAAAGTTGGCCACATCTTGGAATGATTGGGTGTAGAAATTGGCCATTTTTGGGTAATTTCTGGGGTAGGCAAGCTTCAGTCATTTTTGTCCAACATGCCACAATTTTCGGGCAACATACATACGCAAAAGAGGGGACAAGTTAGATAGTGCAACGATCATCCTAGCAGGCGCAACGAGCGGCAACGACAATCAAGACACATGCAGGAAGCCGACTCGCTATATGAGTAAACTCTGTGTGGTCCACCATGATTAACGTATTTTATCCACTCCATTCGTCCATTTTAACAGATAATTTTAGGAATTTAAGCCAAAAATGAGGCATATCCAATGTTCAAATGGACCACACTATAGGAAACAGTTGAATTGAACGTCTACCGCTGAAAATTTCTTGGGGCCACGGAAGTTTTGGATGAAGCTTATATTTGTTTTTCCCTTCATCCATGTCTGTATGATCTTATGAGCAGGTTGGATGACAAGTAAACGTCACTGTGTGTGCCTAGAAAGGTTTCAACGGTGGAAATCATTATCCCCACTGTTTCCATCCACTTATCTTTGAATATGCTTCAATTTTGAGCTCAACCCCTTAAAAGTATATGGAAAAACGGATGAACTGCGTGGATAGACCACATATATTCAAGGTGGGCCCTTCTGAGTTTACTCAGTACGATTAGAGGAGTAACTCTTTACGCAACCCGATTTCTACCATGCAGTGGGCGAATAGACTTTTCTTTTTCTTTTTTTTCTTTTTTTTTTTTTCCCTTTAAAAATGACAAAGCGATTTGCAGTGGTAGAGATCGTGAGTTGATTCGCACAGCACATGTGAGAATGTGGCACATGTTTATATGCAATATCCAATTAAACTGGAATTTCCTTTCCAGTCTATGAATTGCACCTGACTCGAAGGGAATGCAATTGCAATTTACTGGGGCCTTTATTGCCACAAAAGTTTTGTATCAGGCTTAAGTTTTGGTTTCTTCACACTTCAACCCAGTGGGAATGACCTTATAAACGGTTTGGATGGCATATAAACATCTAAGGTGGAGCCCAGGGAAGTTTCAACGCTAGGAAACTTTTTCCTCTGTTTTCCCTCTCGTATGGCCCACTTAGAGCCTCATTTTGGTCTCCTGTCCTAAAATGAGCTCGCAAAATGGATGGACTGTGGATTTCTCACAAACATCACGGTGGGCCTCACAAAATGTTTTGGCAGGAAATCCACGTCCCATACATCTGCAGTTGAAGATTGTTTGGTGCAAAGATGAGGCCAATGACAAGGGAGGGACGCGAAGATGGCACTACTCAATGTAAAGGTGTGGCCCACCTACAGAGCGGATGAGCTTGATTGTCATGACAGGTAATCTCCATTGTCGGGGTCCGCCATTTACACTGATAAGATTTCCCCCGACTGGTGAAATGTTGCTGGTCGGACTAGTATGAGAAATTTTGCATGTGGCGGCTGGATGTGAAAATCTATCTTATCGATTTTCTAACTTCATCAGAGGAACTTGTTGAGTTGAAATATAGTCAGTCAATCACATGAGATTTTGCTGTTATCTATCCAGAAAGAGAATCGATGAGATTATTCACAAAGCCAGGAAATAAGAAAAGAACTTTACAGAAGAAGAGGTCCTTTTTGGATGGATGCTTCTCCATCATCATCCCCCCTGACTACAACGACAACGCCCTTATACAGCAAAAGGAAATTTACATGGCAAGTAGTGATATAGATAACATAAGTTAAGACAAAGGACTCTCCGTTATTTTACCTCCTCTTACTAAGTGAAAGCAAAAGGTGGGGCTTCGTCTTATATGACGGTCCCACTTGGTATCAACGCATCTTTGATTATGGTGACGATGCCGCTCTTGATGAAGTACCCATCTGTTTCTCTTGCCGCTTCTTGGACATTATCCTGGTTGATGATCTGAAGCGACAGTAACCTGATATAAGTGGACATGCATACATGCAGACAACATGTTTTTTTTTTTTTTTTTTTCTCCTTAAAGACATGAGTATGTGTATATTTGATTGATGGAATTGCAGGATCAATAGCCCAAGGCTTTGCTTTCAGTTCTAATAAGTGGGGCCCAGGTTTCAGTAATCCAAACCAATGTGTCTGTTGGTACCCTTACCAATATGGATGGACTATGCCCTGTGTATGTCTCAGATTGGGCCCTTTTCAGTTGAATATGGACATTTCTGCATTTCTTTTCTCAACCATCCAGTTTTAGGCCATAATTCAAGGGTGGTTGGGATTGCCCTGTTGAAAAGATTTTCAGAATGTGATCCATCTGCACAACAGACCATCAATGGTCTCGATAAACAAACTGTGGACCTCACTTGTCTCAGGTCAACATATAGTTCCTGGGATTGCCCTGTCAAAAGGATTTTCAGAATGTGGTCCATCTATCAATGTTTTTTAATTTATTATTATTACTTTTTTATTTCTTTCTTTTCTTTTCTTTCTTTCTTTTTTAAAACTTTTTGTTTGTTTTTGTTTTAAGATCCAAACAGAGTGGTTATTCAGTTCACAATCAGGGTGGGTTTGTTTCAAAATTTCCAGAAAGAAGATCAAGACCTTCACATCAGCTCCGATTCGAGCGTTCTTGTCGATGATAGCCCTTTTGATGTGAGAGTTCTTTCCTATGCCAATGGGGACGCTACCTTTTGCTGCCAGAAATCTCCTGTCGGCATCCGTCTGATGGAAGAACACATTGCAAGATTCAATATTAGATCACTGTACCCAAAAACATCACGAAGAAAGAGATGTTACTTCCGCTACTTGGGCGGATTCAATCACCATGCTAGCCACATGATGATGGGTCGGATTCGATTAAGAGAGATTACCTCATAGTAATCAGCCCCCATCAGTAATGTGTCCTCAATGATCGCACCCTCCGAAATGCAAGAACGAAGCCCAACAACAGAATGGTGGATTTTGCAGTTCTGCAAGCAATAACAACATGCCATATTTACAACAAATGAGGCTGGTAATTTCAGAAACAATACAAAATGGACATGATATACAAAAGGGGTATTTTCTATTTTAAACCCATAGGTGAGAAGGCCAAAGGGAAGTCTAGGAAGGGTGGCATAAGATTCAATCCGAGAGCATACAAAATTGCAATGTCCTAACCTAGCTCGAAACAAGAACCTAGTACAGAACTGTATCTGCAAGTAGCTTACCTTGATGACACAACCCTCACCGATGACGCTGTCCGTAACATCAGCATCAAGCATCTTGGAAGGTGGCAAGTACCGAGGTTGTGTATAGATTGGAGAAGAACGATCGTAGAAGCTGCATATAGAGAGAAAATAAGTGATAGTATGATATTGTACATAATTCAATATTCAATAATAAATTTCTTGATTTCAACCTTCCGAAACACATACCTAAAATCTGGAACTGGCTTTTTGGTGATCCCCAAATTTGCATTATAGAAAGCCTCAATTGTACCAATGTCCTCCCAATAGCCATCATACAAGTAGGCTTGTACCTATAATTTATCAAGAGGCCTACAAAGTTAGATCAGGTAGCTGCAATAAACAAACATAAAAATAACCTAAAATGATTGTTTGGAAATTATTCATAGCTTATTATAGTCCAAATTTACAACTGGGGCCCAAGGGGGCCCACCCATAGTCACAGTGGATCAATGGATAGGAGGGGTTTCATCATGACCCAATATAACTCTGTTCAGATGATCATGGAACAAGGCCATTTCTACACCTACTCAATGTGCGAGCCCTTAATTTTACATCCAGGATTACCCAATCATGATTTAGATGGGCAACTTGGGTCCCGCATATACATTCACACTATAATAAGGTATGAAGAATTCGTATTGGATCGATTATTGATGTAGGGAGTACCCGCAATTGCACCAAAAGCTCTAGAGCTGTTGGGGAAGCACCAGAATATCCCTTCTAGGCCCTCCCAGGCAAACCGACCAAGATCTTCCTGTGGGCTATCCTGTATCTCACAAGCCCCACACTGGGACCCACCCCGTGGCAATTCTGCATCTCACAGACCCCACCATGTGGGCCACCCCATCCCAATGTGGAGATGCACCTGCATCATCCACCTACACCAGTAAGGAGACTCAGACACTAGTCTCCCGCTTTGATACCACTTGATGCAGGGAGTACTGGCCAAAGGACCAAAAGCTCCAAAGTTGTTGGGGAAGCCCCTGCATATCTCTTTATCTAGGCCCTCGCAAGAAAACCGATCACGATCTCTCCATGGGCTACCCCGCATCTCATAGGTCCCATTATGGGACCCACCCCGTGGCCATTCTGCATCTCACAGACCCCACCCCAGTGTGGAGATGCACCTGCATCACTTGTGTCACTGAAAATGAAGTGACTTTGGAAAAGTAGACACATTATGGGCAGAGTCTAGAGTGTTTAGAAAGTGTCCAGATGGCTGTTGAAGGATACGCTGGTCGCGATATCATCCATGGCAGAAGTGTCTTTTATTGGAGAGACCATGGAAGGGAGCTCACCACATATCATCCCCCATGTGTTGCATTGGGTGATGGAATTAAGCAAATAAATTTGCAGAGATCCAGCATGTTTTCAGGTCGCAGATGCAAACTTTCTCTATGTTACTATAGAAGCTAATAATATGGTTGAGGTGTTATGGTTAAGGTAAAGGGTCTCTGAAGTTAACTCTTACATTTGGAGACTCCTTTTATTGTAAGCCTTTTCCTTTTTCCCTGTATTTTCTTGTTTTTTACTAAATAACATTTTTTATCGTGAACTGTAGAAGTTATAAAAAGCCAATAAAATAAAAAAGAAGAAATGAGAAGCTTTAACAATGGGAATGCACTGCAATAGAGAAGTTAATGCTGGAAGCTCTAAGGAGATGTTTGTTATTCTGAAGGATGTAGACTTATAAATTAAAACAGCTTTATGATGTCTCTAGGAGTTGTAGAGAGAGCAATAATATGTATGCGGGTATTTTGCAGTTTCATATGCAGAGGGATTACTATTATTTTTTTTTTTTCAAGAAATAATCTATGCAATCATGAAAGAATAGATATTGAGATGGCAATATGCCATCCAGACCCCTAATCTGCCAAAGCTTTCTGATAGTTCAAGGATATTGGAATTGAAATGTACCATCAGTAACCCTTTACAGAGAGTCTGTCTAATTACAAAATTAAATTCATCACAGTTGGACATACCCTCATTCCAATGGAAGTTGCACCAGGAATAACTTCACTTCCAAAATCATTGGCTCCAGGGAACTTGTCTCGAAGCAACTGCAACATCACATCTTTGCTGACCACATAAATACCCATACTTGCAATATAAGGCATCTCTTTTGCTCTCTCATCATCAAGGCCTAAAATGGTAGTGTCAACCTGAAATGGAAGATGGAAAAAAAAAATGAAGTGGGGGAAGAAAATAAGAATATTCATTTGTTAAGCATTTTAAGAGAGAACCATATCCTCAATAAGAATTCATGCAATGCAATCATGACTACTATTTAATTGTATCAAACAAAGGACCAAAGTCAAACCATCAGAATTCTCTACCTTCATTGCTTTAAGCTGCTCGCCTTTAGGTTTTTCGGAAAATTCAATAATCCGACCTTCTTCGTCAATCTTCATCAGACCGAATGCAGTTGCACGTTTTTCATCCATTGGCAATGCAGCCACAGTGATATCTGCATCAGTTTCTCTGTGTGCTTGAATGAACCTCTCATAATCCATACGATATAAATGATCTCCAGCAAGAACCAGGAATTCCATGACATTATGTTCCTCAAACAGCCATAAATACTGCCTCACAGCATCAGCAGTTCCCTGTAAATACATCACAGAAATTCATTCAGCACAGTCCATTAGCAGATGACAGTTTGGGCGGAAGGAAAAGAGCTCAATACCATCACATTATCACACATGCAACAGGCTCGTGAGCATACATGTGTCTACATACATGCATGCATACATACAGGGAAATGATTCCATGGTAACGTTACCACCATAATTGTGGTGGTAAAATTATAGAATGGGCCCCATGGGATGCATGTAAGACATCCACTCCAACCATCTTGCATGCCCTGCCTCATTTGTGCATGGCCGCATAAATAGGCTAAAGGGAAACTCAGGTGGGCCGCACCATAGGAAACAGTTAGAATGGACACCCACTTCCAACTGTTAACACTGTCATTATGGCAGTAATGCTAAATTATTTGTGTGCATGGATGCATATGTGGGATTCGTAGGAATAGAAGTGCAAGCACATGTAAAGATATTCTCTTAAGAACAATCAGAATTGAGATTGGTATTTCTAGGAAGTCATATTTCTTCGAAATTTCAATCCAAACAGCCCCATTACAAAAGCAGAATTGAAATTTTGAAATCTTAGGAAGAGTATTGATTATAATTAAAAAAAAAAAAAAAAAAAAAAAAACTGTGGAGAAACAGAGAATTTCTTGCATGCTTTCTGGCAAATTTGATAATTCCATTAGCCTCTCATGCAGATCAGAGTTGTTTGTGAACCAAACAGAATGAACAACTTGGTTTCTGAAACACACTATTTATCTGTACATGAATTCTTATTTTATTGCATATTCCATTACATAAATATAAGAAACAAGTATACCTAACAAGTTTGATGTAAATTTCACAGGAAATTAGATTCACCGATTCTCTAAGATGAGAGTGGGGCGCATTGGCCTCTGGTGTGAGGATTCTTAAATTTTGTGAGGGCGAGGATAAGAACCTTGTTGTTCCGAGCAATGACACCCATTCTGAAGCTTAAAATACACA
>JAJHSJ010000015.1:1613758-1741102 GCA_021015155.1 Magnolia officinalis
TCTTTCTGGATAGATAACAGCAAATCTCATGTGATTGACTGACTATATATCAACTCAAACTAGTTCCTCTGATGAAGTTAGAAATCGATAAGATGGATTTTCACATGCAGCCGCCACATGCAAAATTTCTCATACTAGTCCGACCAGCAACATTTCACCAGTCGGGGGAAATCTTATCAGTGTAAAATGGCGGACCCCGACAATGGAGATTACCTGTCATGACAATCAAGCTCATCCGCTCTGTAGGTGGGCCACAACTTTACATTGAGTAGTGCCATCTTCGCGTCCCTCCCTGTCATTGGCCTCATCTTGCACAAACAATCTTCAACTGCAGATGAATGGGACGTGGATTTCCTGCCAAAACATTTCGTGACGCCCACCGTGATGTTTGTGAGAAATCCACAGTCCATCCATTTTGCGAGCTCATTTAGGACAGGAGACCAAAATGAGGCTCTAAGTGGGCCATACGAGGAGGGAAAACAGAGGAAAAAGTTTCCTAGCGTTGAAACTTCCCTGGGCTCCACCTTAGATGTTTATATGCCATCCAAACCGTTTATAAGGTCATTCCCACTGGGTTGAAGTGTGAAGAAACCAATAACTTAAGCCTGATACAAAACTTTTGTGGCAATAAAGCCCAGTAGTAAATTGCAATTGCATTCCCTTCGAGTCAGGTGCAAAGGAAATTCCAGTTAGTTTAATTGGATATTGCATATAAACATGTGCCACATTCTCACATGTGCTGTGCGAATCAACTCACGATCTCTACCACTGCAAATCTTGCTTTGTCATTTTTAAAGGGAAAAAAAAAAAAAAAAAAAAAAGAAAAAGAAAAGTCTATTCGCCCACTGCATGGTAGAAATCGGGTTGCGTAAACAGTGACTCCTCTAATCGTACTGAGTAAACTCAGTTGGGCCTACCTTGAATATATGTGGTCTATCCACGCAGTTCAGTTCATCCGTTTTTTCCATATACTTTTAAGGGGTTGAGCTCAAAATTGAAGCATATTCAAAGATAAGTGGATGGAAACAGTGGGGATAATGATTTCCACCGTTGAAACCTTTCTAGGCACCACAGTGACGTTTACTTGTCATCCAACCTGCTCATAAGATCATACAGACATGGATGAAGGGAAAAAACAAATATAAGCTTCATCCAAAACTTCCGTGGCCCCAAGAAATTTTCAGCGGTAGACGTTCAATTCAACTGTTTCCTATAGTGTGGTCCATTTGAACATTGGATATGCCTCATTTTTGGCTTAAATTCCTAAAATTATCTGTTAAAATGGACGAATGGAGTGGATAAAATACGTTAATCATGGTGGACCACACAGAGTTTACTCATATAGCGAGTCGGCTTCCTGCATGTGTCTTGATTGTCGTTGCCGCTCGTTGCGCCTGCTAGGATGATCGTTGCACTATCTAACTTGTCCCCTCTTTTGCGTATGTATGTTGCCCGAAAATTGTGGCATGTTGGACAAAAATGACTGAAGCTTGCCTACCCCAGAAATTACCCAAAAATGGCCAATTTCTACACCCAATCATTCCAAGATGTGGCCAACTTTTCGATGGCTAATATGTCATCACATACAAATAACCCATTTGCAAGGTGGATGGTGAGAGATATGCACCATCTTCCTCAATGTTCCTAATGGGAGAGAGAAACGGGTCAAAGCGTGCTGGACTGCGTGATGTCTTGAGGACTTCACAATGGATGAGATCCACCCCGTGCATCAGGTTCGCCACCCTCTGTGTGGACCAGATCAGAAAACCGGGCCACTTCAAGACTCAGGTGGGCTACACGAGGCAGAACAGTTGAGAAGGGAAGCACCACCATTAAAATCTTCCTAATTGTGAGGTCCACCATCCAATCTGCTCATTTGAAGGGCCGTGCCAGGATGAACGGGTTTCCCCAAACTCATGCGGGCCACACCACGTGAAGTATGATTTTACACTATTCCCAATGGTCCAGCCCATCTAAGTCTTGGATTGGACTGATTTTTAGGATTCATGATGAAAATCCGGTGGCACATCTGACGGATGGGGTGGATCTGAGGCACGTTATCTCCCATGCAGTGCCTGGTCAGCTGTAGGATTTTGTATTGAAAATAGTTGATAATATTCGGAAAAACAAAAAATTAAATAATAGAATAAAGTAAGAATAGATGACTTATTTGTTTGAGTCGAAGTGTGACTGGCTGGCTCAACTTGAAACCAAATCTATTCTCCTTAGACCATGTCTCAAGTGCAACATAAATCTTGGAACAGGATACAACGACTATTACCCAGTTCCAATGGTGCACTTGTTATACACGAGCTCAAACCAGCATGTAGAACTTAAGTTGACTCGACAGCAGATTCAGTAAAACAACACTGGACTAGAGACGAATTTTAAATAACTAGACAAAAATCATTAGTTTTTAATGAATGAATTCAAAAAAGGATTAGATCTATATATAGACCATGATTAGGTGCTTAAAATACTATTTCAAATGAGTTATGTCCGTTGGGTTTGAATTCAATTGGTGCGACCACTTAAACATTTACATCCCTGATCAATAGGTGTAAGTATACTTATGGAGTACAGAACAAAATCGTTAGTGCAAGTGTACTCTCAATCCTCACATAGACCTAGACCCGGACCCGACCCAGCCTGGCACGACTCAGCACGTGGGCATCCATGGCCCAGCAAGGCTTAAGCGTGCGTGTGTGGTCAACGGCATAGGTTCCGGCTAATGGCATAATTCTCCCATTTGACCAAATTCACATGCCCTATGAGAAAGCAAAACTCGTCTTATATACTTGGATTTTTTATTTTTTTTATTTGTTCTTTCCGATGTGAGACGAGATACACTAAAAATAAAATACTTTTCAAAACAAGAAACAACGGAGAATTTTGAATTTTTGAAACACTATTTTAAAATCCTTTTAAAATACAACATAATTTACACAAGCTACTACAGTCTAGGGTTAAAATCGTTACCACATCATCTAGAACCGATACCCATTACTTATCAAACCATCCACCCAAGTTTTATACAAAGTTCAAAACCCTCACTAAATGCAAAGAAACAGTCAGGTCTTAACAGGTTGAATTGGGGAGGTTAATTGTTGTGACACATCAAAATCGTCGCGCCACAAGCTGATACATATCATTTCAACTGATACGAATCGGTTTGGGCCGTGTGCTCTAAACCTTGAGTGGAAATCTCAGTATGGTGATCCTAGCAGTGAGTTTTTCCTGTTGAATGTCAACAGCTAACTGTCATCACACAGTCGGCTAGTTCGGCAATTGAAGGCGCACTAGGCTAGTTCGGCAATTTGATTTTTACCAGTGGGCCATCATCACACAGTGGTGATCCTAGCAGTAGTTTTCTCCTGTTGAATGTCAACCGCTAAAATTTTCATATTCCATTTTCCTTGTTTTTTTAAAGAATGTTCCATATTCTTTTTGAAGATGCACTGGTATTCTTCGGCAATTTGATTTTCAACAGTCGGCCATCCCCAAATCGGGACGATGATGGGCAGTTTTGAGTGTACTGCATACGTATCTGGTAAGAGTTATATGATATTCAGACTGCATATGACACAATACACAGGAACTCAGAAATTATGCCAGACAGCATAATTTCTTTGACACAATCAACTGTAGTTAACCAACCAAAGATCATTTTGGCTGAACGATCCTAGGCTCTGATTCATGGACACTTGTTTGTAAAAATGGGGCAGTCCAACAATTTTAATTCTTAACCATTCAAATTTAAATGTCCACCAATCAGATACTCCAATAATCAAGTGTAATTTTTGGTTCATGATACATCTAAACTAGGAAATATAATTTGGACAACTTGGTTTGACTTGTATTCCAGGAATGCAATTTCTACATAAATTTTAAGTGCCCTGCGTATCATCCATCACACTGCCAGAGTACCAAAGCTCTTCTCATCCGACACCAAAACTCGTCTATAAGAGAAACTGAGAAGACAACCTACGTTGTGGAACTAAATACTAAATTCTAAATTTGGAAAATGTACAATACATCTGCACTTTTCATAGAGATACAAAAAAGGATTCCGTGGACAAGATGTAATAAATCAGGACCATTGACACATGAGTTTATTCAAAACCATGCGCGTGCACAGAAAGAATTGAAATAGAACTTCTAATTTGAGAAAAAGAACAAAACCACCCTCGGCAAAAAGAACAAAGGCTTGTGAAGTTACGCCGTACCGTGTTGGAAGGAAAATTGGAAAGATTTCAATCTCCCGTCCACTCTAAGGATTGATGTTGCAGTCCTGTAAATATGATTGATCATAATTGATGAATTGTGTCCAGTATTTTCGATACCTTGGCATGCCTATTTCAAGCCACGGCTTCATGTTCCCGTTATAGTGTATGACGGCAGCCCGATCGATTTGCTTCTGATTGACATCTGGGTTGTAGCCAAGGCCCAGGACATGCCATGACCGGTCGAGGGCGAATGTCCGCTTCCAAAATGTTATCAGACCTGGCGGCAAAGTCCCCAACCTCCATAGTGTTCTGTCCTCATTCTGCACATGGAACACTTTCAGTTAGCCTGCTTTACTGTACAAGAAAAGGATGTATAGCTTATAAAGAAACAGACCGACAACCAAACTATGCAATGTTACAAATACACATGCATACAACATAGTTCCAAAAGTCAGTAACTTGACTCACAACTTGGCCGAGTCAACTCAACTAGGCAATATTTCAAGTGGAGTCTTTTTTAAATTCGGTTGTAAGCCTGACTCAGCTTAACTCCACATGACTGGATGAGTCGACTTGATTCAAGTCACTCACTTGAGTATAGCTTTTTGTAACAACAAGGTAAGAACTGGGTTTTGAACCGAAGACCTCAAGCAACAGGAGTAAGCCAAGCATCATTTGTTTGCTTATCCTTTCATTATTTTATTATTTTATTAATAAATAACTATTTAAAATATTTATAAATTGTGTTAATTTAATTATTAGATATCCACTTGAGTTTTTGAGTTTTTAAACTATGGTATACACAAGTCTATATATTGCATAGAGGGGCAAACATGAATGCAAGTTGAAACTCAGACAGCCAGTGAGTTGTTGAAGTTCAAAAAGGCCCATGCACTAGCTAAATAAATTTCAATTTCCTTAGTATTATTACTTAGGAACTAGGCCCCAACTTGCAATTATGTTTCAAGTTGGACCTTAAAGGAATATAATTGCAATTCAAGGGCAATTTTTCTCATTATGAATGCCATATCATTCCAGTTTCATTGTTTCCTCTTTGACTGAACCAAATGCTCACAATTCAACTCAGTCATGTATCCAAATGCACCCTTGGTAACGCATCATCATCTAATCATCAGCCCAACTAGTAGGGGTGGGCTACACGAATGTCGTTCCACCATTCTAATGCATCATTGAAATGTCAGATTGTCAGGATTCATGAGAGAAAAAAAAAAATGCATCCTTAGTATCTGTTGTACAAAAACCAAGTGGGGGTCGTTACATAGTCAAGCATTTGATGCCCTATTGATTCCTCTGTAATGAGTATGGTTGAGGGTCAACCCAAACCCAACCCGACCTCAGGAGGACCCAACCTGCAGCCTGTCCGGACCCAAATTCCAACCTGAGGTACCCAACCCGAAGTCCTTTACACTCAACCCTCAACCAACCCAACCCGACCTAACCCAACCCAAATACATGTGATTATTCTAACCCGACCCAACATGAATTTGCTCAACTCGGGTTGGAGCCCTAATTAGCATTGGGAACGTGTCCACATGGCAACCCCTAGTGGGTGCGTGTGGCACACATGCAAGGGATACAAGGAGAGAGGAGGTCGGTTTACACCTCCCATCCTCACCCCTTTAGTTCCCTTATAGAGAGAATAAAGAGGCGGGCCCACTTTTGTGCTTGATCAGGCTGCACATACATCGGCAAACCATCGTCACTATCGGGTCAAGCAAATAGGCTCATCTTCCTGTTGTGTGGTTGACCTAAGCGGGCTGCTGAATTTCGTATTTCGGCTCCCCGATTTGGTAGTCTTAATATAATCGTTTCATTTGATCCGTAATAACCCAAAATGTAATGTACCATGCTATCTGCATGTGCCCAACAATTATTAGAGAGCAATGGCATTATGATCTACTAGTTGGTTATCAATCACCCAATATCTGTCCGTGGCACACATATTAAAGATCTAGAATGTTCATTTGTTGGGCCCTAACCTGGATGGGGCTACCCCAAAAAACAAACTAATCTGATGACCGAGAAACTGATGAGATTGGCTTTTGAAGCTTCCAACTGGCAGTTCAAGAAACCCCCCCAAAAAAAAAAAAAAAGTACAACCAACCTTCAATATTCAACAGGAAGAAGGTTTCCCAATCAGCAGCTAGGATCATCTGGCCATTGTGATTTTTTGGCATAAGGCTCATCCATAGCATCCCAACAGATGTTCTTCAAGATCACACACATGTGCAGCATGTGTCCTGACCACTTGATAACATATCAGTGTTTAGTGTCAAATCCTTCTCTAATTACTGTATAAGGAAGCTAATGTTCTCTATTTTAGGACAAGGAGTGACAAATTGAGGATTTGGCTTTTGGTGCTTAACTTCAAAAGTGCATCTTTCAAAGCAATCACCAATCAACAAGGTATCAATAAAACAGGGTCCTTGCTCTTACTCTGGTGGTAGACTCTCAGGAGTTTCAACACCTGGTTGAGGGTTCAAGTACCCATAGGTGGTGAAATCCCACTACAGCGTGAGTGTGTGGTAGTGTGTGTGCGTGTGTAAAAATTTAAATAAATAAATTTTTTTTTTTTTTTTTTAAAGAAAGAAAGAAAGGGTATCAATAAAACAAAATTAAAATATATTTAGTATATAAACAGAATCTCTTACCAGTCTCTGCCATGAGTGGTAGACCTCCGTTATATTTTGCTTCCTCCATTCCGCCAAATCAAAGATATTCATTCCGTACGCCCATCCACAAGCACGAGGGTCAAAGTTCTTGGAAATAAGGGGATGCGAGAAGTTGAGATACCTATCAAAACGGTGGAAGTTTTCGCCACATGTTTCAACTGCACCATTGACGTTTCCTTTCAGATCAAGCCTCCAAAGGCCAGTCAGATCCTTCTGCACAACTATATCGTCATCTAAGAAGAGCACTTTGTTGAGCTTTGGGAAGATCTCCGGTAGGTAAAATCGGAGATGATTTAGGATAGAGAGGAGAGGTAGGGTTGCGGAACTTCAAGTTTGAATCCGAGTTTGCTTGGCGGGCCTTAAAGTAATAATCTATCATGGAAGCAGTACTGAGCTGCTTGAGAACTGGACTGTAACTTGAATTCAGCCATGTAAACTCTTCAATGTTCTGAACTTGTATTGTGGCTTTTCCAGGTGGATTGGCTAGAAACCACATCCTCATTGGTGCATAGTTAAGCCTATCAGTGACAATGTGGATGACATGCTTTTCTGGGTCCTGCCAAAAGAACCGTCTTAAAATCAAAAAGAGAAAAGCAAAGGCCAACTTGTGCAAGTAGGGATAGGGAACACTACTATGCAAGCAGGATAGGGAACACTACTATGCAAGCATGGCACAGTCAGAAGGATCCAGGCTGACGATCAAGTGGGCCCCACCATTTACATGGCCATGCCAAAAAATCAGGCTTGATAATAAAAGCAGTTACCAAATATTGGCCATTGGTCCTCATCTCTACTAAGACTACTATAGATAACGCCACGGGCGAACATACATTTTTGCCCATCCAATTAGTTATAGGAGAGTTTTGAGATTTTATAGGACATTAAATGAGATTTTCAAGATAGATAAGAGTATTTGTAGAATTTTGAAAATCCACGCATGCTTATAAACCAACGATTTGGATTTATCCATCTAAGCAAACAGCTTCAATTTTACCCACTTCTCCCCCGCTCCTTTGCACAAGTAGCATAACTCCTTTCCCTCCATTTTTCTCTCCCCTCTTAAAATCTCTCCCTTCCTCTCTCTACATGCATTGCACGTGCCACTTCCCCTGGTTCAACATACATCTGTGGCCCTCCTGATGAGCGGACTGGTCTATTTTTGGGCCATGGTGACCCACCAGATGAAAGGCCAGATATTGCAAAGATGTGCCATATTAGCATGTCTGGCATAAGCAGGATCCCTGTTCTACTTGCATGTCTGGCACAATTAAGGACTCGTTTTATTTGTAATTTGACCAATTTACCTTGGCATGAAAGACAGTAGAGTTCACGACCACCGCCGCTGCCAATATGTTATCTGAGAACAGAGCGTAATGATACAGTTCGGGATCTTCCAGTTTCTCCTGATTCGGGAACTGACGTTGGCTGGGGTCTAGAAAATAGTACTCAGTGGAAAGACGCAAAGGAAGACAGTGAAGACCTTTGGGGATAGTCTTCGCCGTGAGTTGTGTCAAAAACAAGGTCTGCTTCTTCTGTAACCGGAGCTGTTCTTCCGCTTTGTTGAGTGTAGCACGAAGCTTCTTTACAACTGCAGAGCAGTCATCTTGAATCTGCTTACCCTTGGCCAAGGTTTGCTCCATTGCTGTCAGTTTTTCCAAGGCACTGAATTCAGAAAAGAAAAGGTCAAGAACTTCAACTAAACTGATCCAAAGTCAATCTAAATAAGCAATAGCAACATCATGCACTCATGGTGTGCCGTAAACGCTGTTACATGGCCCATAAAGGCCGTTGCGTAAATGTTACGGTGGCAACCATTACACGTTACAGGGTCGTAACGGCCATAACAGCCATTATGGAAAAAATGAACTGTAACCGCCGTTAATGGCCCATTATAGCCACTGTAAAGGCCGTAACAGCTCCATAATGGTCTCTTACATGGCAGAGATAGGTTTTTCGGATTTTTTTCCAATGTTACAGGGCAGATAAAGGTTTTTCGGGAGGAGGGATTTCCAAAAAAAGAAAATAGAGAGAGACTGTAAAGGCCGTTACGGGATTCGTAACAGCCGTTATGACCTATATCATAACGGTAACGGTGGTGGCCATAATGGCCACCGTCACCGTTACGGAATACCCCATGCACTATATAGGGTCCATTTGGGGGGAAGGTAAGGAAGTGGGGTGGTCAGCATGCTTTTCTACTGAAATAATCTCATTTCAGGCAGCGCCTTGAACAAAAAAAAAAAAAAAAAAAACTATTGTCATCGTCGTCGTCTATGCCTTATCCCAAGCAATTGGGGTTGGCTACACAAATCCCATTCTGCCATGTCACTCTATCGAGGGCCATATCTTCAGTTAAACAACAGGTCATAAAATCTTTTCATACTGCGTCCACCCACATCCTTTAGGGCCTTCCCCTTGCCCTTTAGATGCTTCAATGAACAAAATACTATTTTGGGGGCAGAAATGTGGAAAGCAATAACCCACATGTGTTCAGTCTTCATTTTTCACGCCACCCAAACAGTGCAGTTACTACAAAATGAAGTCACCCCACTGACGTAGTCAAACAACCAATAAGTTGGGGGTACATAAAATGCAACCTAAGTTCACCACAAGACTCCCACTATATGATCTAGAAGAAAACTATTTTACACCAAAAAATTCCAAGAGAACATTACTTCTTTTGCAGTTCAGAATCCTTGGTTGCTCCGCCAAGTGCTTTAGTAACTTCCTTCATTCGCAACCTGAGTTCCTTTACGAATTGAGGGTTGTTTCGAATAGGCCCTAGGCCAAGGAAAACCTTTCCTCTGATCAACTGATCTTTAAGTTGCCGAACACGGGCATCTGGTGCTGCTGTCGTATGATTCTGCCTCTCTGGGTAGGCCTCGAGAGGTTTTTCTAAATCAGCTTCGCCCGATACTTGGGAAGATTGTTGCTCAGATTTATTCTCCTGAAAATAAAATGAAGAAAAAGAAACTAACCTCATGATGGTAGAAGAAAAAACACATTTTCAAGATAGTTGATGCAAGCTTGAGAGACTACAATATTGTATAATCAATACAAGCATATTTCCATTTTAGCTGGTTTATACTTCTGACCAGGTATCATAAGCCTAATTTTTCCTGTCACTTGATCATTGATCAACCAAAAAATTCATAACTGTTTTAACCTGTGGAAGGACTGGCCGAACTTTGTTTTCTTCTTTTTGAAGTAATTGTCATGCCTGATTTGTTACGGCTAATCTGGATCACGTAGCCAACCAAATCGAACAGAATATGAACTTCAACTGAAGTTTGCTGGGAAGTGGTGAAACCATTTGGATGACAATTGGTTCAACTCATCCAAACACTAGTCCTAATTAATGATGCAGTTATGATGGAAGTCATGATTCTGTCTTTGAGGCAGTTATGATGGAAGTCATGATTCTGTCTTTTACTAGTCAATGATGATTGAACACATGATGGTTTCAGTGTTATATGCTCTGGGTTATCACCACTATGGCAATAAAATGCATTAAACAAATGAACAAAACACCGAAATGGTAAACATTAAGAAAAAAATTCACCATCTTTCTCTTTTTTTGGTTCGTAGTGAAGTCATCATCTTTCAACAAGAAAAGTAAGAATGCTTAGAATCATATAATATCAAAATTTTCCTTTTTCAATAAAGCACATTTGTCTCCATTTCTCCAACCACCGTCCACAAAAGCCCTTTCTTGTAGACAAAATGATAATCTTCTAGGGACAAAATACATCAGTCCCAACTATTTCTCATTCAATTTCAAATCTGCAGCACTCTGGAAGACTGCCCATGCCCTTTTCCAAAAAAAAACAGAGAGAGAGAGAGATTATGTAGAGGATGTGATTGACCACTTCTCACACTTGTGCAAAGATGTGCCACATGTGAGAGATCCAAACTCACCAGACTCACCATCACAAGAAAGGACCTCCCTGAAATTTTAGGCCCCTAAAGTTAAGCCGACCCTGATTTTTTCCAAACCATCTAAAATCCCAACTAAATTACTAAATTAATTTTTGGACTATAACAAAGAGAGCACTCTCGGTAGAGGGATAGGTCAGGGGATCGACTCCAAACACTGCATAGGTCAAGGGATCGACTCCCAACACTGCAGAAATTATACTTTTTGCCAAAACCTACAAAAAAATCCTGACGGAACCTTCTAGATAAAGGGATGGAACCGTAGGAAATTCTGCAGTCAAACCCTGAAGCCTAGCAGCTGCCGGTCGTGAGAGAGAGAGAGAGAGAGAGAGAGAGAGAGAGAGAGAGCAGCCAGCGAAAGAGGAGCCTCTGCCGGTATGTTTCTACAGTTTTTCCTCTTTAAGTTGTTGTTTTCCATCCTAAAACCCTGGATCTAATCCATGGACGTGGCGGATTTACCCTACTTCCATCGTTTTGATCCATGGAGAAGTTTTGAAGAAAGAAAACGGTTCTACGCTAAATTCTGTAATTGGAGAGATCGTCTTTGGGGAACCCAGCCGTATCAATCTAGGGGGTTTTGACTGAAAAGATCTTAAGGATTAAATGTATCTGGATCACAAACCCTAGAGTGATTCGACCAGGAGATTTTCCACAACAATCAATGTAATGACTAGGTAATGATAGATCATGAAGTAAGACCATGTAGAAAAACAGTTTTTCTAGACAACCTTAGATTTTGGAATCCAAGCAACCTTTTGGTTAATCCAAATTTAATGTTGCGAAAAGCAATTGGATGGGTTGAACCCAAACCCTAGAAGCATTTATAACCACAAAACTAAGAAAAAGTGGAGAAAACCCTATAGTTTTTTTTTTTTTTTTTTTTTTTAATGGATCGTGTAACAGACAAAACCTGTCCGACTTCGATTGATCGATTGATCGATGAGGTCAATTTTTGTCAGGAGACCAAAAACCATAATTTGGTATCCATTTCGATAATTGACATCGAGGGTCGATCAGTCGAGGAAAACCTCAAGCGGTCTCGATCGATCGATCGAACATATCGACCGAAGTCGACCATTTTTGTCCAGCAAACAGACCGAGTTAATTAAACCATATTCGATCGATCGACGAGCAGGGTTCTTCGATCAATTGAGGATGGCCAAAAGTGTCCAGAGACTTTAGAAATTAAATCAGAATATCATCGTTCAATGGTCAATCGATCAACGGCATCAATCGACAGTACCCTATTTTGATTTATAAACCAGATTAGTTAATCATTAAGACCAAAAGGATTAAAGGTGGGCCATCCTGGGTTCATCAAAGGTGGGCCCCACTTAACAACAATCTACTTGAAATTGGAGTATGTGAATGATATTGATAGGACTTCGGAGCATTAACTCTAAAGTGTTCGACTATTCAATGGATTCAACCTTACCACGAATAGGTGAATGAATCCTAACGTATCTCATACATGTACGATTAAGATATATGATGAGATTGCTATGATCGTTGTGACTGCTATGATTGTCATGATTAATTTACTTGTTGTACTATTTGGATAATATGATCCTTGTGTATGATTCACTCATTGATCAATTAGTAATGTGAATTGCTTATTGAGACATGCAACTCATTAATAACATGAATTCATGATTCCTCTTGGTGAAGATGTATATACAGCAAATCATAGACATCAAGCATGCACTTCATACATCCATCGTGACTGCGGTGGATGTCTGACGAGTACTGAGTTCGGGTTGACGGATATCCAACACAAGCAAGTGGATGATCATCCCACATGACCTACATCTCGTGACACCTATACGTTATATATTTTGGTTGCGCTATCTTTTATTGTGCTACTATGAACCACGCGGGGTTCAGTCACTAGCCTGACCAACTAATGTTGCGGATTAACAACCATACAAAGACGTAGGTGCAGGACGATTGAATCAAGTATCAGCAGATGAGGCCGGTTTGGCGAATGAAACCTAAGACCAATGGTCGTATTTGGCGAAAGACGAACTCGCTGCACTAGAAGACTGATTTATTCATGAATTTGATTTATTAGGAGACTTAGCTCCCATTTATATATAATTACTGCTGAATTGATTAAATATGAAATTTGTTTATAGCCATGACCTTGTTGAACAAAACTTGATTATTTTAGTTGAATAACGGTCCCAAATGGGTGGACATGATTGATTTTGGCAGTTACAATTGTGCTTGAGAGTGTGTTAGAGTAGGAAGTAATGATGATTGTGTAATGGTGT
This sequence comes from Magnolia officinalis, assembly GCA_021015155.1. Classification (NCBI taxonomy): domain Eukaryota; kingdom Viridiplantae; phylum Streptophyta; class Magnoliopsida; order Magnoliales; family Magnoliaceae; genus Magnolia; species Magnolia officinalis. Next base: position 1,626,887 of record JAJHSJ010000015.1, read on the forward strand.
GAATGATTGTACAGTTATGTGGTGAGGATCTAGAATATGCTTAAAGACGTGCCTCGCAACAACTGTTTGAGGAATGGATTTTGTACAGTTAGTGTATGAGTCATGGACCGTAATTTGGGTCTGAGGGTGTTGTATCTGAAATGTGGGGCGTGACACAAATAGCTAGGACAAGGTTATTATGATTGTGATGAAGTTGATATGATATGATAGTAAATAGTTGGAAATTAGGATTTTGCACAATTTCTTCCCTTAGAAACCAATACGGATCTTTTTGCTTTTGAGTTTTCAATGAATTCAATCATCAAAGAATTTCAGGGATCAGTTCATAGTATTCAAAAATAATGGGAACTCAAGATTCAACCCTAAGTAACTTATTGAACAAGCCAAATGCGGTGTGTTCATATCTAACTGAAACTGCTGGAAGAATGGATTTGAAGCCAGAGCCAATAACATCCATTACACCAAGTGATTGAGGTGACACAGAAATTGGGACTGCATTATGCAGGATATGCCTGTTTGGACGGCAGTATTAAATGGGAATGGGATGGAATAGTATTGGATGGAATTAACATCATTTATTGCACAATGATTGCATGTCTGGTAATACCATGGTGTTTTCACTGTCTAATCCTATGTTTGAGATCAAACTCTTACCTTGGGAAATACACTGTATTATGTGAAGTCTGCGTTTGGTGGACAATGGAATTGTAATCAACGGACCACATTTCACAACTATGTTTGGTCACTTGTGCGCATATGCAGCTAGAATGTCATGTGTAAAAGGCACATATGAATGGATGACATGGATAAAACACATGTCAACGTGGGGCCCACAACTGTAGTAGATTTCGAAATCCATCGGAAATCCTACGGTATCCACCATTGACATTGGAATATGTGATACCGGGATTAATCCAATCCTTTCTGTTGTTATCAAACATTGGATGGAATTTGTGTGGGGACAAATGCAATTCCATACCACCCGATCCCATCTAATACCATGCACCAAACAAGCTTGTCCAGCAAAGTCAATATCTTATGCATTTCAGCTCCTCCCTCAAAAAACATTGGACATTTATTGGGGCGGCAAAGAATCCCACCTATCTAGGGACATTCAAAAATAATCCCAAACAAAAACTCAATTTCATAAAACACCAGCTCTGTGCAAATTGTAAACAACTAAAACAATCTGATCCCTTGCGAAACTATCAGACCCTCCATGTGAGAAAGATCTAAGAGGTGATTCACAGCACACATGACAGATGTGAGAGATCTGGGACAATTCATCACCAGCGTGTTGCGCAGCACCCCAACAACGCAGTGAGCCGAGATCTAATCTCAGGCCTCACTCACAAACGATAAACAAGAAGAAATATAAACTAGAAACAGATTAAACCAATCCAAACAAACCACAAGACAAGATATACGTGGAAAAACTCCAACGAGGGTAAAAAACCACGGATGCAAACTTCCACTATGAAGAACAAAGATTACAAGACAATATACTAACATTTCCCTTGGAAGAATATAGAAAACCCTTTGCCCACACCTTATAATTATTTCCCCAATATTCCAATACTCCTAGAAAAGCCCTAGGAACACTTATATATAGTTTAGGCAACTTCCCTTCCGCATCCTTGCGAAAGGCGACACCAAAATCCGCAGTCCGCATCGGATTCGGAAACAAATCTGCGTAACTACGACTGGTCGAGCAGCTCGACCGGTCGAGCGACCCCTACGACCAGTCGTGAATGGGCCACAACCGGTCGAGCACCTTGAGACTAAAAAACGGTGCTCGCTGGACTTTGAGTCGAACCGATCTACGACCGGTCGAGCGGGCCCCTACGACCGGTCGAGCATAGCTCACGACCAGTCGAAGACGGCCCCAGATGTGGCTCCATATCTCAACAATCTCCCACTTGGAGATACATTGCCTTAAACCTTCGTCTTCTTCATCCAGAGTGCACCACCTCCCAGTCTTCAAGCCTGAAGACCAATCAAAGCTGAACAGAGCTTCAGCTTCTCTCGTGTGATCGCCTTGGTCAACATATCCGCAGGATTCTCACTTGTATGAATCTTCTCCAGAGCAATCGATCCATCTTCCAGTAACGAACGTATGAAGTGATATCTGATGGCAATATGTTTGGTCCTTGAATGAAAGGCTGAATTCTTAGCCAAGTGTATCGCACTCTGACTGTCACTGTACAACTTGCAATCTGTTTGCTTCTTACCCAACTCTTCCATGAAACCTTGCATCCATACCATCTCCTGGCACGCTTCTGTAGCCGCAACATATTCTGCATCTGTCGTACTGATAGATACTATCTTCTGTAACTGAGAGACCCAACTGACTGCAGCACTGCCCAGAGTAAAGACATAACCTGTAGTGCTTCTTCTGCTGTCGATATCTCCTGCCAAATCTGAATCCACGTAGCCTTGTAGCTTGATTTCCGATCCACCATAACACAGCCCTACATCCTTAGTACCTACCAGGTATCTAAGGATCCACTTTACAGCTTCCCAATGTTCCTTCTCGGAGTTGTTCATGAACCTGCTAACAACTCTCACTCCTTGAGCAATGTCTGGCCTCGTGCTCACCATAGCATACATGAGACTCCCTATCGCTGACGCGTATGGGACTTTAGCCATGTAGTCCCGTTCCTCCTACGTCTTTGCACCTTGCTCCTTAGATAGCTTGAAGTGGTTAGTTAATGGAGTGCTAACCGGCTTAGCACCTCCCATATTGAATCGATCAAGTACCTTAGCTATGTACTCTGCCTGTGACAAAACTAGTTTCTTATTTTCCCTGTCACGTTTTATCCTCATGCCTAGGATTTGTTTTGCAGCTCCTAAATCCTTCATGGCAAATTCTCTAGACAGTTGTCTTTTGAGATCTGAGATTTCCTTCATGCTTGAACCGGCCACAAGCATATCATCAACATACAGAAGAAGAATGATGTACTACGTATCAAACTTCTTCAAATAACAACAGTGGAGGTAGTCTTCACATCTAGTTGCTCTAGATGTAAGTCCTTTATAGCCACTATACTCAAGACCATACGAATCGTAGACATTTTCATCACAGGTGAAAATATTTCAGTAAAATCGATACCTGCTTTTTGTTGAAACCCTTTTACAACCAATCTAGCCTTATATCGTTTCGAACCATCGTGCTCCTCCTTCAGTCTGTAAACCCACTTGTTATGAAGAGCTTTCTTACCCTTAGGTAGAGTGACTAGCTCCCATGTGCGATTAGACTCAAGAGAGTCCATCTCATCATCCATGGCCTGCTCCTACTTAACCCGTGTACCTGACTGTAACGCCTCTTCAAAACATTCTGGTTCACCATTATCTGTCAGCAATAGATAATGTAAGGAGGGTGAGTATCGGACCGTGGATCTCCTCTCCCGAGTAGACCTCCTCACAACCGGTGTATGCGGTTCTGCCTCATAATGCTCATGTGCATGATCATCCTGTGGCGTTGTAACACCCGTGTCCTGTAACTCTTCCAACTCTACGAATTCTTTTTCCTCGGCCTTATTTTCCTGCACACTGTCATTATGCATCACTTTTTCATTGAAGACTACGTCCTTACTTCTGATGATTTTCCTGTTTTCTGCATCCCAAAACCTGTAGCCAAAATCATGCTGCCCGTAGCCTATAAACGTGCACCTCCTGGACTTCGCATCCAACTTGTTTCTATGCTCTGCATCAATGTGAACATAAGAAGTGCAACCGAACACTTTTAGATGTGCAAGGTTCACTTCTTTCCCAGTCCACGCTTCTTCTGGTAGCCCACCATCCAATAGTGTTGAAGGACTTCTATTGATAAGATATGCAACAGTATTCACAGCATCTGCCCAAAAAATCTTGAGCAACCCTGCATGTAGCCTCATGCTACTGGCGCGCTCAAGGATGGTCCTGTTAATGCACTCAGCCACACCATTCTACTGTGGTGTCCCTGGAATCGTTTTTTGATGTTTGATTCCACTTGATGCACAATACTCCTCAAGCCTCTTATCACAATATTCTCCCCCATTATCAGATCTGAGACACTTTACTGTTTTTCCTGTCTCGTTTTCTAACATAACTTTCCACTTCTTAAATACATCAAATACATCAGATTTATGTTTTAAGAAATAGACCCACAGTTTTCTACTAGCATCATCAATAAAGGAAACAAAATAACGTGAACCACCAAGAGATAATACATGTGTCGGTCCCCATACATCAGTGTGTACAAGTTCCAACAGATGCGTCTTTGGAGCGCGTCCCGTCTTCTTGAAGCTTACCCTCTTCTGCTTGCCATACACGCGGTCCTCGCAGAATTCCAAGTCAATAGACTTCAGCCCTGGTAGCTTCCCTTTTGACAATAGAACTTTCATTACTTTCTCACTCATATATCCCAGCCTCTGATGCCATAACTGCTCATTCACTCCAGTTGATGCGACTGCGAGTGAACTATACGATCCTGAAGTCACGTACAAAGAACCTTCCTTTTTTCCTCGAGATATCACCAAGGCACCTTTTGTGATCTTCCAGGAATCACTAGTGAATGTCGTCACATAACCGGTATCGGCCAACTGCCCTACTGAGATCAAGTTACGTTTTAAACTTGGTACATGTCTGACATCCTTCAATTTCAAAATTGTTCCGTCTTTCTGATTGACATGAACGTCCCCCTTTCCAACAATATTGCACAGCTCATCATCACCCAAGTAGACTCTACCAAAGTCACCTGACACATAATTACGCAGAACTTTCTTACATGAGGTGGCATGAAACGAAGCACCCGAGTCTATAACTCAAGACTCATTCCTCGCATCAAGAGACAAGATCAACGCCTCTATGTCACTCTCCTCAGATAGATTCACTAAATCCTTCCCGCTTTGAGAGCTTCCTTCTTGTTTCTTAAGCGCCCTGCAATCACGTTTTATGTGCCCCTTCTTGTTGCAATGCCAACACCCGTCTTTGTCTTTCGGTCCCTTGGAGTTCTTCCTCGACTTAGAACGCCCGTGTTTATTGTCTCCTTTGTTCAGCGATCTTCCTCTTCCTTCAACGTTTAGAGTATTCCCTGAGTCCCCTGAAACTCCTAATGCCTTCCTTCTAGATTCTTCGCTGAGAATTAAACCGGCCACATCATCAAATTTCAGCTTTGTCGACCTTGAAGAGTTGCTCACAGCAATCACCAAACCATCCCAACTGTCTGGCAGACTGGACAAGATCAATAACGCCCTGACCTCATCCTCAAAAACAATGCCAACGGATTCCAACTAGCTCGTGACTGTATTGAACTCGTTAGATGTTCAACCACGCTCCTACCATCTGACATCTTCGTGTTGAATAGTTGTTTCATAAGATGAACCTTGTTGGATGCTGAGGGCTTTTCATACATGGTAGCTAGGGCTTCCATTAATTCTTTTGTAGTTTTCACCTTTGATATATTGAAGGCGACGCTCTTGGACAAAGAGAGTCGGATCGTTCCTAAAGACTTCATATCCAGTAAAAACCATTCATCATATGTCATCTTTTCTGGTTTCTTCTCTTTTCCTCCTAGAGGAACATAGAGGTCCTTCTGATACAGATAATCCTCCATCTGCATCTTCCAACAGGCAAAGTTTGAACCATCAAACTTCTCAATTCTAGTTTTCCCTTCTTCTGTCATCGCTCCCAATAGAACTAAACCAAAATGCTCTGATACCAGTTGTTGCGCAGCACGCCAACAACGCAGTGAGCCGAGATCTAATCTCAGGCCTCACCCACAAACGATAAACAAGAAGAAATATAAACTAGAAACAAATTAAAGCAATCCAAACAAACCACAAGACAAGATATACGTGGAAAAACCCCAACAAGGGTAAAAAACCACAGATACAAACTTCCACTATGAAGAACAAAGATTACAAGGCAATATACTAACCTTTCCCTTGGAAGAATATAGAAAACCCTTTGCCCACACCTTAGAATTATTTCCCCAATATTCCAATACTCCTAGAAAAGCCCTAGGAACACCTATATATAGTTTAGGCAACTTTTCTTCCGCATCCTTGCAAAAGGCGACACCAAAATCCGCAGTCCGCATCGGATTCAGAAACGAATCTGTGTAACTACGACCGGTCGAGCGACCCCTACGACCGGTCGTGAATGGGCCACGACCGGTTGAGCACCTCGGGACCAAAAAACGGTGCTCGCTGAACTTTAAGTCGAACCGATCTACGACCGGTCGAGCGGGCCCCTACGACCGGTCGAGCATAGCTCACGACCGGTCGAAGACGGCCCCAGATGTGGCTCCATATCTCAACACCGCGAACGTACACACATTGAAAGCTAGGCCACTCCACTCATCAGGTGGGCCACCTGTATGAGGAAGAACGGCAATTAGAAAAAGATGAATCATAGTCAACATAGATGTATCACCCATCTGATGAGTGGACTGGCCAATGTTTCGGACCAGGTCATGTTTATCGTGGGCCTCGCCGTGGGATGCACGGGTGCTGCAAATTCCCACTTCTCCTTCCCTCCCTCCCTAGCCTATCTGATGAGTGGACTAGCCCATGCTTTTGACCAGGTTAAGTTCATTGTGGCCCCACCCATGATTCTCACACAAGAGCCGCATCCTCCTTCCCACCCTCACTGAGCTTCAGGTACAAGTCCACCCCCTAATTCAATCTCCTCAAACAAATTGTTTTTGCATTTATCAAACCTCAAACCCATGAACTCCACCATATCCATATTCATTACGATAGAATATATCAAAAATCACACCAAGACGGCCCTTTACTCCCTTTACTCTGAAAAGGAAAAGGGAGCCAACCTCCACCAACATTTTGGGAGAGAAATACTAGCAAGGTTCACCCACTACTTCACCCCTTCTCCCCACCACACAACGATCTTAGACCAGTCCTACATACAGTCCAAGTAACTCAGAAAGAATTGTCTCAAAAGTAGTTTCTAAGTCACCCGCCTACATATGGTGCAGATCCATGATCAGTGACATTTTCGCTGTGTGGGCCATTCAGTGGGACTTTCTAGATGAAGGGTCTAGAATATGGACCGTCAAGCAGTGGAGCAGAAGAAGTGAAAAGATGGTGTGAGTGCTCAATTAATGAAAATTTGTCCACAAGAACAAAAGGGGACCACTAAACTAACCAGCACTACAGCAAAAGCAATGAAAAACAGACAACAACAGCAATTCACTGAAGAAGAAAAAAATCTCAGAGGGTTTTTCAAATATCTACCTCCGCATTTTCGTGTCCTTCAGCTCCATTTTCCGAGCCCAATTCAGGTTTCTGAAATCCGGCGTTCTCTGTTACTTGCTCAATGGGGTTTTCCTTTTCGGACTGAATTCCCTCCTCAGTCGCCGATAACACTCGGGCTCTATGTTGTGTAGATTCCCTCAATGGCAATCCTGTAAATAAAAAACCAATGAAACAGTTTCCATTAGGATCTCAGCCAGTGGTGAATCGAAGAACTGTCTTGATGAGAGGAGAAATTATGGAAAAAAAATCAACCTCCCGTAGATGATCTGATTCTTCTATATTCATCGAAATTTGAAGCCGAATGGCTCGAATTCTCCACATGTAAGATTCTGATAGGTTCTTCCACAGCATTGGATGATTCCTACAATTAAAAAGTAAATCTTTTAAAAAATCAAATATGGAAAATCATACACGGATATTCATAAAAAATCAAAAAATTCACCTGCGAAAGTGCCTTTAATTTTCCGATCTTGCCCCTGAAATTCTGCAATTTTTACAACAAAAAAAAAACATGAATTTCCATTAAACCAGATGATATAAAGAACCAACGGATTTCAGAAAAATGCAGCGAAAAGGTACTGAAATGCTGATAGAGGAACCAAAATCAACGTACCAGATTCGACGCATCATCATAGAATACATCTTTACCTGAAAAATGGAAAAACAAAATATTAAAAAATTAGCGAAAAATCAGTAAAAATTCTCAGAAAATTCGTTATTTTTCATCGGATCTTCCAACGTACTGCTGGGATTCGTGAATCTTCCGATCCTGTCCTTGTAAAGAACGATGGGAGCAAGAACTGTAAAAACGAGCAAAATCAAGACCGGCTTTCTTCTCAACATCATCTTTCCCCACCAAAAACCGCTTTTCTACCCGGAACCGGAAACCGCTCACGCAAAACCGCTCATTTCCCGAAATGCGAATCGAAACAGCTTGTTCTTGGAAGAAATACAGATAATCTTCCAAGGAAGAAGATAAACCCCCTTTGAGGTGCTGTCAAAACCGCTTTTCCGGCCTGCAAAACCGCCTGCAGAAACCAGCTGTTTTGTTTTTTCTTTTGCAGAGAGAGAGAGAGAGAGAGAGAGAGAGAGAGAGGGTAATAGCTAGCATCTAGCATCCATGCTCGCCAGCTGCTTTTTACAGGAAAACATTGATACTCTAGCGTGTGATGGATGATACGCGGGCACCAACAGGAATTGCATACATTTATACAATTAGTCACAATAAACCGTCCAAACTATGATACTAGTATCATGAACCCAAAAAAATATGCTTATTTAATTATCCGACTATCTGTTATCTGGATATTTATTGGACGGCTAATATGAAAAGTATCCAACGGTTCTATTTTCACAAACAAGGGTCCACCAATCAGAGGGTCAGATTGTTGAATGTATCTGATCTTGGGCTTGTGACTTGGATACAGTTGTCTTCACAGTCTAGCCGTTTTTATTTGAGTTCATACATGCCACGTGGAGACTTACTGGGCGCCTGCTTACCAAGAGCCATACACTGCCTGAGTATATTATAACTCACCCGTCTTCAAAATACCTGAATGACGTGGCACTACCACATCGGCTAGATTGACGGAGATATTGACGGATCGTTTGCCACGTCATCTCACCGTTGGAGAATGGCAAACCGGTCCGGTTAGACTTAGGCATCTGTTTGCGGAGGAGAGATTCTCACCAGAATTGCTTCTTGCAGCCGCGCACGTGCAAATGCACAGCTTCGATGCTGTACACACGGTACGTTTGTACTTTCTTCCGAGATCCTGACCGTTCATCATATGAAAATAATGACATATGTTCTTTATGCGGAGATTTGGAAGCATTTTCTCATCAGGACGGCCACACGTGTAGGAGGCATGCATTTGGTGATACCATCTAAAAGAGAAAGTTCGAGTTACCTATTAAAATTTTACATATAACGAATATTGGCCATTAAATCCACCTGATGAACGGACTAGATCTAACACGTGTTTTGATTTCTTAAGTGTATCGCGCTTGTTTTTTGTGCAACTGCATGCGCGGCTGCAAATGCGTTTGCCTTTTATGTGGAAAACAGCAACTGAACTCGTGAACAGTCAGTCTTTGCCCCCCACCTTACACGCCACACACGTGTGCAAAAGAGCACATGTGCAGAAACTATCAAGCTCTGATCGAGAGTCTCGGAGATGATCATATACCAAAATCTCCATGGGCACGGCTTCGGTGGATCCAGGACCCTTATTGTGGGGCCCACCGTGAAGTACGTTTCTTACATCTGCCGTCCATCCATCCGTGTTAAAAACTCATTTTAGGGCATGATGATTAAAAATAAATAAATAAGCAAATAGTAATCGCAGATGGACCAAGGTACAGGAAACAGTTGAGTAATTGACCGTTAAAAACTTTTTGTAGGCCACAGACCCTTTGAATCAAGATGATATTTGTGTAGTCTCTTCATCCAGGTCTTTGTGACCTTATCAACAGGTTGGATGACAAATAAACATTCAGGTGGACCCTCATGATTTTTTTAATGGTGGGAACTCAATCAGGACGGTTTCCTGTAGTGTGGTCCACCTAAGATTTGAATTGCTTCATATTTTGGATCATGAAATACAATGAGTTTTCGGTACGGTTGGACAGCGTGGCTGTAAGGAATATACATTACTGTGAACCCCACATACAGGGTCCACCATCCTCGGATCTACTGAAGCCGCTACACTTGGTACAACGTACAAGATCCTGACACTTCCTTTATCCATCTTTAGGGCTTGTTTGTACCGGGAATTGATTGGCATTGACTTGTATAAGATACGATTAACATCATTATTTCAAATGATTGCATGTCTGAAAATATTATAGTATAGTAGTCATCCAATCTTAAGTTTGGAATAAAAATTTTGCAATTAGAAAATACCGGATCAACGGACCAAACTCACAATAGATGTCCTCCACTTGTGTACGTGAATAACCGGAAGGATGGACAACATGGATAAATGCATATATCAATGTGAGGCTTACATGTGTAGTGTATTTTAAAATTCATGGAAATCTTACGTGGTACCAAATCTAATTCAATGAGACTAAATGCAATTTCATCCCACCCAATCTCAACTTTTTCCATCCTCTCCCGATGTTGGATAGAATTGTAAGGCCAGTGCAATTTTATGCCATGTAATACCTAGCACCAAACGCCCACTTTGGGTTTATGAGAACTCCGATGCGGAGCCAACTCCCACATGGATAGCACACGTGTCAGAGATCTGAGCCATTCAACACGTCGCGGCACATAAATGTTGAATTTCGACTATTAGACCGCATTTTATGACCATAGATTTTTTTATTTATTTTTGTTCTTTTTTATTTTTCCAAATCTAGTAAGGTGTTACAAGATACGACAACCAAGAATCACTCCCACACGCTACACGGTCTGTGCCAGCTCATCCAACGTGCCAGAAAGGGGCCAGTAATGCTTTTGATCCACCGCGTGTTCCAATTGCAACGTACGTCACCCTGGTTTTTTAAACCCGATTGCAAAAGGATTTATTGCAACACTAAGTTTTGTGTGGCCCACCATAATGCCATTATAAAATCTACTCCATCCATTAATTTGGCTAACTCATGCTAAGGATGAAAATTAAAAATGAGGCAGATCCAAGATCCAAAGAGGCCACACCACAGGAAGCAATTGGAATGGGAAAACCCACGGTTGAAATCTTCTTGTAGCTGTGCCATCCATCCAACTGGGTCATAAGGTGAAAACACAAATTTCAGCCTGGTCGATCACACCCAAACACATTTAGACCAAGGACCAATGATGTGGGTGGGACCATAACCATAGCGCCCATCTCGATGCATGCATTGTATATCCATGTTGTCCATATGTTTTAACCGCTTATTTTAGAGCATGGTCCGAAAAATGGAACAGATAAAAATTTCAGGTGGGCCACACCACAAAAAAGAGTGGTCATTGAATGCATGCCATTAAAAACTTATTAGGGTCTATGATAATGTTTCTTGACCGTCTGACTTGTTGATAAGATAAAAACAAACCTGGATAATAGGGAAAAACAAATTTCAGATTGATCCAAAACTTGCATGGCCACAAAATGTTTTTAATAGTCCATAACCACAGTTTTCCGTGGGGTGGTCCATCTGAAATTTGTATCTGCTTCATTTTGAGAAGACATTTTAGAATAATCTGAAAATGAAAATAAAAATAAAAAATGGATGGCATAGATACACAAATCATGCTTCGAGGCGGACCCTATAATTCAGGTTGCACCCACATCGTTGGTTTCGGGTCCCAACCAAGTCCCGCTCATTTCAAAGGGTGAAAATCTTCCAATCAATGGTGAGATCTTCTAAGCTGTGATGTTTACCGCATGGCATTTTCAGATCACACACGTGTGCACACCTTAAATGCTAAGATTCAGTGATGCAGATTAGGTACTACCTCGTAGATCCCGGGCTAGAAACGGAGAGGGCCTTTGAGGGGCTACCCTAATGTAGGACGCGGATTGCGTTCTACCCCCGCTCGGACGGTAATCCGTCCAGGCAGGGCTCTGTGGAGCCCACCGTGATGTAACTGTTTCATCCTGCCATCCGACCATTTTTTCAAAAAAATTTAATATGTGATCCAAAAAATGAAGCAGGTCCAAGGCTTGAGTGGACCACACCAAAGGAACCTGCACTGATATGACACCCACCGTTGAAACCTTTCTAAGGGCCCACGTGATGTTTTTTTTTTTTACCATAAATCTTATTCATAAGGTCATGTAGACATGGATGAAGTGAAAACACAAATATCAGCTTGATTGAAACTTCTCTGGCTCCCAAGAAGCTTTTAATGGTGGACGTTCAATACCCGCTTTGTGGTCCACTCAAGCCTTGGACTTGCCTCATTTTTTGGTTCACATATTAAAATTTTCTGAAAAAAATGATTGGACGGCAGGATGAAACAGTTACATCACGGTGGGCTCCACAGAGCCCTGCCCGGACGGATTACCATCCGGGCGGGAGTAGGACGCAATCCGCATCCCCCTAATGTATGGGTTTAATCCACATCATTCATATTTATTTTTTCATATCATTTTAGAATACAAGCCTAAAAATGAAGCATATCCAAGGCTCAAGTGTACTACATCATAGGAACCCAAATTGATGATGACACTCACGGTTAAAACCCTATTAATTCCGAATATGATAGTTGTCATCTAACTTATTTATAAGTTCATAAGGTTATGGATGAAAGGAAAACACAATTATCATCTTGATACAAAACTCAATGACCTCTAAAAAGTTTTTCAAGTATATATATTTAATTGGCACGGTATGGTAAATTAAGTGAAGATAACTTGACATTCATATTCCATGAGGTGGTTGCACTAACATGTTAATAAAAATAAAAAATAAAAAATAATAAAAATCCATATTGTATAGTCCACTTTGACCCTTGGAAGTGGCTCATTTTTAGGCTTATACCATAAAATTGAGATTGCTCAAGTGGGAGATGCTCGTCCATTCATGATGGGGCCACCAAATACATGGTTTAGATTGCTTGGCCTTAATCAGAGATTGCGTCGTCATCAAACTAGAAGATGCTCCCACATTAGTAAAGCAACATTGAAGGGGATTCTAGCTGTCTCAGCAACTAAGATATATAATAATCACAACATTAATGAACACCCATGAATCCCTCCATAAATAAGGCATGAAAGAAGATACTTTCAGGGGTAATTGATTTTTTGTTTACCGTTGTAAATATTGGTAAATGAATAATCATTAATTGCATTGGTACTCCATGATCAATCGCTTCCATATGACGTTGGTTAGGAAGTGTTTGACGGCTTTGACACTAAAATTGAGAAAAGGAAGCCATACTCATAAAATTTCCCAGTGGGGGTGGCTAACATGGAGAGTGTGTACTGTACTAACAAGCTAACCCAAATAAATAAATAAATAAATAATCATAAATCTTGTGGGGCCCACTTTTATGTATGTGTTTGATCCACACCTTCCATCCATTTCACACTCAGATCCAATGCACAAGTGGACCACACTATACAAAAATAGTGGGATTTGAATCTTTACGGTTGAAAACTTCTTTGCGGTCATGGAGTTTTGGATCAAGCTGATATTTGTGTTTTCTCTTTATTTATATTTGTAAGACCTTATTAAAAAGGTTCGATAACAAATACACATCCATGTGGGTTGTGAGCCAACAATGAATGTCATTATCTCTCCTCTTGTGGTCCACTTGAGCTTACAATCTACTTCATTTTTTAGTTCATGCCCTAAAATGAGCCAGTAAAATGGATGGATGGCATGGATCAAACACATCACAGTGTGCCTCACAATATTAATCAGATATAATCCTTTTTTATTGTGTGCATGCATCGGGAGTATCAAGGCATAAATAAAAAGTTAATTTTTCTCTCCTTAGAACCTAGGTAAAAAATAATTATTACTTATTTACTACCATTTACATAAAAAATTAGAAAACAAATAACCCCTAAATGATTTTGCAGAAGATTAAAGAAATAAAATAATTGGTATTCATTATAAAAATGTGCTCTAATATATATATATATATATATATATATATATATATATATATATATATATATATATATATATATATATATATAACTTTGAATGATTTAAGGAGAGGCTTGTGAAAATAGGTGAAGGGTTATACACCTATTAGCTGGAAACTTTTGTGTTTCTACTGTTTTATTAGGGCTTGTTAAATTTGTTAATATCCCATAATATAAAGAAAAAGTGTCATTATTATGATTTTACTAATGCCAAGTTAAATGTGAAAATTTTTGGTTAAATACATATGCATTCATAATATAAGTAAATAAATCTATAATCATTATACTTTTAAAGTCGTTATCATGAAAATCTCCAATTACGACATCAATGTATTTTAGTGATTATTTGATATTAGAATAATGCAAAAAAAGCCATCATTGTAATTTCACTGCTTTAAGATCCTAGTTAGCAAAACTTCATCAATTTTGAACTCTGTAGTTGATTAGTTTTTTTTTTTTTTTTTTTTAACTGAATATAATATGTTTTTGTCAATGCTAGTGGTTTCCACCATCCACTGATTAAAAGGTTACAGTTTTTTCACTGGCTGATAAAAAGACTAAGGTTATAGCTTTTTCCCTGGCTGATAAAAAACCAATAGCGAGCAAAAGGCTACAGCTTTTAGGGTACAAAAGTCTACATCAGATGCAAGTTGCTTAAACAGTTAAGGATGTGAGAGACAGAAAAGAACATCATCATGTATAAAGAAACATCAATTATTTTGATTTAACTATTTATTTTAACCTTATTTTATATATGGGAAAAATTGTACTATGAGGTCGACCTCATGGGGAAGCTCCATGAGGTCAAGCTGTGTGGACCCACTGTGATGTGTATGGGCATCACAACATGAATTTGGTGGGTCCCATCTAGGTTAATTATGGAATATTCCAAACCACAACTATATCTAGAACACAAATGAGCCACACCATCCCAAACAGTATGAAATCACGCCTAAAGCATCTAAAAACTGTGCATATGATCATTTTTCCACTCAGTTTTTAAAGTAGTCTACAGGCACTCGTATAGACTTTTTTTTTCATTGTTTGTGTACATGAGCTACGTTTGTAAATGCTCAAAATTACTAAGGGTTCATTCAGCCAAGGATGCTTCTAACAAGGAATGCAGCTACCAGCCACTACTCAACAATCGCAAAATGAATGGGAAGCCACCTGGTGATCCCTGGTGGCAGGCATTGTGAGGCTGTGATGCATGTTTTATCCACGCCGTCCATCCTTTTTTCCATCTTATTTCAAGCATGAGTCCCAACATAAAGCAGATCCAATGATCAAGCAGGCCACACTACAGGAAACAGGGTGAGTCCCAAAATGATCGCATATCCAAAGCTTAAGTGGACCACACTACAGGAAAAAGGGTGATTGAACACCTGCCATTGAAAACTTCCTAGGGGCACACTTTTGGATCAAGTAGATATTTGTGTTTTTCCTTCAACCAGGTCCGCGTGATCTTCAACCAGGTCTGCGTGATTTTATGGAGAGCTTGGATGACAAATAAACATTACAGGGGGGCCCTGGAAAGGTTTCAACCTCAAGCACCCTGGATCCTTACTCTTACTCGGGTGGTAGACTCTCAGGAGTTTCAACACCCGGTCAAGGGTTCGAGTAGTGAAATTCCACTAGCATGAGTCTGTGGGGTGTGTGCGTGGGTAAAAAAAAACTCAAGCACCTAATCTTTCATGCTTTATGGTTCATTGGAGCTTTGTATCTGCTTCATTTTTGGGCTCATACCTTAAGATGAGTTAGCTAAACTGATGTCACTAAGCCCCTAGCCCTGCCACCAGGGATGTGTCGCTAGGGAATCCGGCTTCCGAGTGAATGACCCCGGAAGCCAGATTTTCTAGCAACTTATCTCATGACTATGGTTAAAAGACTCAGAAAATTGACTGCCATGTTCCGTCCTAAGTTGAATCCGACTCACCCAAGTCAGGGCTGAATCACTTGGGAGGGTAACTCATCATGGTATTGGACCTCAGGTGCTTCCAAGGACAGTGGATTAGGTGAGACCCCAGTTTCACCCAAGACAGTGTGACCCTTACCGTGGGCTTACCATGGGGCCCACCTTGATGTATGTATTATATATCCATGTTGTCCATCCATTTTTCCAAATAATTTTAGTGTATTATCCAAAAAAGTGAAGCAGATTCAATTATCAGGTGAACCATACCATAAGAAGCAGTGGTAATTGATCATCCACCATTAAAAACTTCTTAGGGCGCACCATAATATTTTCCTAGTGTTTATTTATCATCCAATATGTTGATAATGTCACATAAGCCTGGATGAAAGTTTTTTTTTTTTTTTTTTGAAAAAAAACAAATATTGACTTAATTTATAACTTTCGTGGCTTATATGACGGTTGTGATTTTTGGCTTAATCTAAAACTTGACTGGATTGAATCATCTGACGGTTGTGATTTTTCATGATCAAGATTATCATGATTTTCTTTATAGTGGACCTCTAGGCTCTACATCAGTGTCCAAACCATCACTATCGTGTGGCACATCGGACCTCTACATCAGTGTCGTTGCCATTAAGTACACAATACGAAGGGAAGCGGATTGCCTGATCTGCCACCACCGACCTAAGTGGCGTGTTGTCGCGGCAAAGTTATGTAGGCCCCACCATGTTGTATGTGTGGAGGCGGTTTGGCTAGTTTCGTTGTCACAGCCCGGTGGCTGCTTGCGGCCCCACTATGAAGTATGTTTTTTTTTTTTTTTTTTTTAATCCATGCTGTTCATCCATTTTTACATATCATTTTAGAGATTAATCCCAAGAAGGAGAGGGATATAAATACCAGGTGGACCACACCACAGGAAAACAATAGTGATTAGATATCCACCATTAAAATCCTCCTAAAGCCCAATGTACTGTTTATTTAACATCCAATCCGTTGATTAGGTCATACAGACCTAGATGTAGGGAAGCTTGATCCAAAACTTTTATGGCTTCAAAAAAGTTTTTAATCATCGCCGTTCAATCAACATTGTTTCCTATAATGTGATAAACTTGCGATTGGGATATACCTCATTTTTTAATTCATTCCATAAAATGATCTAAAAATATAGATGGACAACATGGACGAAATACATACGTCATAGCAGGTCCCACATAGCACCGACCACTAGCCATCTGTTTCATGCATGTCTTGGGAGCGGATTCAGTGAGACCCTGGATCCACCTAGGTGGGTGCGACCCCTGAATGTGGGGCTACTATGATTGATGTATGTGACTACATTCATGTATGTGACTACATTCATGCCGCTCATTTTAGGGCTTCGGAAACAAATGAAGCATATCCAAATCTCAAGTTAACCATAATACAGGAATCGTTGGTAACCGACCATTAAATACTTTGTGGGCCACAAAAGTTTTGGATCAAGCTGATATTTGTACAGACTTTCCATTTATATATTTGTGACCTTTTCAACAAGTTGGATGGCAAATAAACATTCCGGTTCCTCCATGAAGTTTTTGATGATGGGGATTCAATCACTACTGTTTCCATGTGGTATGGTCTACATAAGATTTGGATCTGCTTAATTTTTGGGATCATGCACTAAAATGATATTTCAAATCGGTTGGACGGTGTGGATTTCAGGCACATACATCTCTGTGATCCCCCCAGTCGGGGGTCCCAACCCACCTCATCTTGCCTTGCCTGGCCTCGCCTCTGCGGATGCTCGATCGTTTGCTATCCTATCATGTGCTGCTGATGGGACCCATTGCCTGCATAGTCGTACAATCCAAACCGTCCATCAGGTGGGCAGTAGCGTTTCCATTGCACAGATTACGAACTCAAAAAATGATCCTGATCACTGGATTGGCCATGTTAACCGGTCAACCCCATGAAGAACAAAACAGCTAAAAACTACCATCCGGCTTTTCACATCCAAGTGGAGAAATTCATGGTTAGTGAATTTTGGACCAGGGCCCATCCAATGTACTCTTCATGAGATGGATGGATGGACGAATCCCACACGTGGGCCCCACCTATAGACTCCATGGCCATACAGCAAGTACCCAAATCTAGACTACTAGCTCTTACAGAATAAACCATTACTACATCACCACCGTCAGGCGGTCCACATTATTATTAGAAAGTAAATATTTAGAACAAGACCAATGTTTAAGACTCTTATCAGGTGAGCCATACATGATCATCGATTTAGATCTAATTATTAAATTATTCATTGAATTATTTAAATTGAGCAATTCAATAAGCCTTATTACAGTTGTGATTATTACAAATATATTTGTGAGAGAATACTTAAACTGCAATCCCTATACACAATTATTAAGTTTTATATGATATATATGTAAGTTTCTTCAAAATCTTTCATATAAATACATGTCTTGATATCCTTACCAATATAAGATAAAAAACTATATTTCCATTAAGAGATTCTCCTAAAAGTGTGAAGTTCGGAAAATTAAGATTCCGTCGATAACATCAAAGCATTGGGAATGTTTTTCTAATGAGGTACACTTTAAGATTACCACGTTGAATTTCCATTATTAATGTATAAATAATCCGTAAATTCCGTAATACAGATATAACACAACGTATATATTTTCACTAGGAAGTGGACAGTGGAAGAGTAACGGTCCACGTCCATAGTAAAAATGTGGCCTACCCAATAAATGGTCCAGATCTAACAAGGCATGCTATGATGACACGTGTGCACACTTGAAATCTACTCAACCACGATTAGTGGTATTCTCTGGTGGATTCACCTGCACCTTATGCTGCAAGTACCCGACCCAGTCATTGGTAGAGCTGTACACGAACCTTATGCTGAAAGTACCCGGCCCAGTCATTAGCCTGCTCTTTCACCTTCTGGTCTGATTCGTTCAGCTTCTCAACGATCGGACCGTCGGTCACCCCAGCCGATCTTCTCTCACGGACACGACGGGTAATCCGTGCAAAAGCATATATGCCCATGAGGGCCATTACACCAGCTGCGGCGAAGCCTGCGATGGCGACGAAGATGATGAAGATGGCGGATAGTATGACTGGGCTGAAGATGACTAGTAGAGGAAAGCTTATGAGAAGGGTTGTGATGGTTGCCAGAAAGGTGAAGCCCATCATGCCAAGAAGCGCACCGCCGATCGCTATGCCTGCAAGCGAGGCGTAGAGAATGGTGGGGCCGGTCAGGTGGGGTTGGTGGGCCACACGCTCTTTCTGTAGCTCGGCCATTTTCCTGGTCTTGGTGGGAAGAACAAGACGTTCTTTGGGAAGAGATCGTCTCTCTCTCTCTCTCTCTCTCTCTCTCTCTCTCTCTCTCTCTCTCTCAGTTTTGTGATGGAGGGAGGATTTTATAGGGAGCGGAAGAAGGGCTTTTTACCGTTTTATCTGGTCCTCGTCTACGTGGCGTTCTCCATGCAACGTGGCATAATATGGGACGCGGATTGCGTCCTACCGTCGCCCGCTGTGAACGGGCAGGAGTTTTGAGTGGCTATCGTGATGTAGGATATTATCCACACCGTTCATCCATTTTTTCGTATCATTTAAGGGTGTAATGCAAAATTCTAAGAAGATAAAATCTTTAGGTGGACCACACCACAGGAAGCAGCAGTTATAATGATTCTTACCGTTGAAACTTTTATAGGGCCCACCGTAATGTTTATTTGCCATCCAACCTATTCATAAACTTACATAGACCTAGATGAATAGAAAACACAAATATCAGCTCCATCCAAAACTTCTGTGGCACTCAAGAAGTTCTCAACGGTAAGAGTTTAATCCTCATTGTGTAGTCCACTTGAGGCTTGGATCTGTCACATTTTAGGACTTATATCTTAAAATGATACTAAAAAATAGATGGACGGTATGGATAAGACCCATACATCACGGCAGCCACTCAAAGCTCCTGCCCGTTCCCGGCTGGAGACGGGCGGGGGTAGGACGCAATCCGCGTCCCATGATATGGGGACACGTGGCAGTTTCTGAAGTGTTCTCGGTCTGAAGTCTTTTTAGGACATCTTGCATGTAAAAAGATGGAAGGGAGGAAAAATGTTCCAGGTGCTGTTCTTACACGTTGCGATCTACACAATGAGAGAGATCCTGACCGTTGATCATATGGGCCACCGTGGGTATCTTTCAGGGTCCAAAAGATGAGGCCGTTCCGATTATCAGCCGGAAATGTGTGGGGAAAAATGGATGGTCGTGAAGCATGAACCGTTCTTTTTGGACATTAGGTTTTTTAAACACAAAATCAATGGACGAGCCAGTCTTCTCTAAGACACGGTGGGACCCACCTGATGAACTGCATGGATCTGGCAGATACGTGTCACATTAGCTAGGAATGATGAGAATAGGATTCAAGGTCAATCATACACGCGCGAGTAGCAATGTGGGGATCGCGAGGTCAAATTTCTGACATTTTCAACGGCGAGGAGAAGTCGGGTTCGACCCAAAGATCCGATTTTGGATCCTAGCTAATCGCTGCATCGCTCCATTGTCGAAGATTTGGATTTACTAAAAATTTTCCTGTAGTATGGTCCACCGAAGATTTGGATTTACTAAATTTTTGAACTCCTTTTTAAAATAATATAGAGAAATGGATGAACGATATACAACGTATAGGTGGGTGGACCCCACGGTCAGAGTAACGCCCACTACAGTGTAACACCTAATTTGCTCCGCAAGATGGGAGGTACTAGCCATAGGAAACGGATTGGCTACTCCCCCTGCTCTGTGGGCTCGATCATGATATATGTGTTTCATCCATGCTGTTCATATATTTTTCTATATCATTTGGACTACATTCCAATGAACAATGTTGAATGAATGTCGACCGTTAAAAACTTTTTGAGGCCATAAAAGTTTTGGATCAAGCTGATTTTATTTTTTATTTTTTATTTTTTGTTTTTTTTTTCCTTTCATCCAGGTCTTTATAACCTAATCAACAGATTAGATGTCAAATAAACAGTACAGTGGGCGTTAGGAAGATTTTAATTGTGGATATCCAATCACTATTGTTTTCTTGTGGTGCGGTGCAGCTGAGATTTATTTCCCTCTCATTTTTAGGATCAATCCTCTAAGATGATATATAAAAATGGGGCTGACAGAGCACCGACCACCAGCCACCGGACTGGTGGCAGGGGGAGTAGCCAATCCTTTTCCACTAGCCATATAGTAAAGACCTTTTTTATTTTCATGAGTGTAACCATTGGTTGTCTTCTTAATGTTATTCTTCGGATGACCATTAAAAGATTTAATATTTTTCTCATCTAAAATATTTTTGGTGCATGGACCATTCACTGTGTGGGGGCTGTTATACCAACGGCTTGGAAGTAAGCTATGGGGACACTAAAATAATCTTAATATTCAATCTTCATGCATGATGCAAGCCCTCCTCTCCACATAACTTAAACTGGTTTATGGCCAAGGTTGTAACTTGGGTTTGGGTCAATAACTCAATAGGCCCAACCCCCACAAAATTATCATCCTTGGTCAAGAAAAAGAAGAGCATTGTAGGAGAACCTCTGTCCTAGGAAAGAGGTCCCTTGGTGCTCAAGGTCATCGTGCCAAGTGAGCTGTTGATGAAGTGAGTTTTAATTAAGGTCTTGTTGGGTTGAGAAATTTCCACCTGACCTAAGGTGAAGTGAGTTTTAATTAAGGTGTTGGGCAACCTGGCCCAACTTTAACCCAACCTCATATGTAGACGTGAGTTATGATTAATATATACATGGTATAAACATAAAATCAATGACTTATATAGAAAATATGTTTACATAAGTTTTACTTGTATGATTAGTGGACCACCATTATTTTTGGTTCCCAGCATTGTTCATATTGGACACTGCTGGATGGGTGGAATAGAACTCTGACGCATTTGCAGTCCGTTGAGGTCTCTCACCTATATCCTACCCCCTCACATGAGGGGCTCTTCATTTAGTATTAATTAATCGCAAGTTACAAATACATTAGAAGAGTTTGTTTTACTTATGTCATGAATCAAATAAAAGGTATGGTGCTGCCAATTGGGCCACATGTAGAGTAGTCCCTGTTGAAGCCATCTATGTTGTGGACTTTGTTGAAGGTAGTTCAAAAATTTTTAAGAGAGAGAAACTAAGAGGCCTTACAAGAAAATATGCATTTAGCGTTTGTTTTAAATTGTGGCTAAAAAGTTAGAACCAAAGCTAGAGAATTTAGCCTTGGTTTTGTCTCGATTATTCAAACCGGTGCTAGAACCTCCGTGATTAAAGGTTTTGGCTTCGATTTTGACAACCGAGGCTAAAAATAGTTTCAATTGTTGCGCAGCATGCCCACACCGCAGTGAGCCTAAATCCAATTTCAGGCCTCACCCATAAACGATAAACAGGAAGAAATATAAACTAGAAACAGATCAAAGCAATCCAAAACAAACCACAAGACAAAATATACATGGAAAAACCCCAATCTAGGGTAAAAAACCACGGATGCAAACTTCTACTATGAAGAACGAAGATTACAAGGCAATATACTAACCTCTCCCTTGGAAGTACAGAGAAAATCCCTTGCCCACACCTTAGAAATATTTTCCAATATTCACCTTAACCCTAGAATAACCCTAGGGATCCTAATTTATAGTTTTGGCAACTTCCTTTTCGCATCCCAGTTGCGAAAGGACTTGCGACACGAAATCCGCGAAATTCCTTTCGCATCCCAGTTGCGAAAGGACTTGCGACACGAAATCCGCGCAACCTTGACTGGTTGTGGGCGGCCCCAGATGTGGCTCCGCTTCTCAACAATCTCCCACTTGGAGACACATCGCCATAAACCTTTGTTTTCTTCATCCGGAGTGCACCACATCCCCGTCTTCAAGCCTGAAGACCAATCAAAGCTGAACAGAGCTTCAGCTTCTCCCTTGTGACCGCCTTGGTTAGCATATCCGTAGGATTCTCACTTGTATGAATCTTCTCCAGAGCAATCGATCCATCTTCCAGTAACGAACGTATGAAGTGATATCTGATGGCAATATGCTTAGTCCTTGAATGAAAGGCTGAATTCTTAGCCAAGTGTATTGCACTCTGACTGTCACTGTACAACTTGCAATCTGCTTGCTTCTTACCCAACTCTTCCATAAAACCTTGCATCCACACCATCTCCTTGCATGCTTTTGTAGCCGCAATATATTCTTCTTTTGTCGTACTGATAGATACTATCTTTTGTAACTAAGAGACCCAACTGACTGCAACACTACCCAGAGTAAAAACATAACATGTAGTACTTTTTCTGTTGTCGATATCTCCTGCCAAATCTGAATCCACGTAGCCTTGTAACTTGATTTCTGATCCACCATAACACAGCCCTACGTCCTTAGTACCTACCAAGTACCTAAGGATCCACTTCACAGCTTCCCAATGTTCATTCCCGGAGTTGTTCATGAACTTGCTAACAATTCTCACAGCTTGAGCAATGTCTGGCCTCGTGCTCACCATAACATACATGAGACTCCCAATAGCTGATGCGTATGGGACTTTAGCCAGGTAGTCCTATTCCTCCTGCGTCTTTGCACCTTGCTCCTTAGATAGCTTGAAGTGGTTGGCTAATGGAGTGTTAACCGGCTTAGCACCTCCCATATTGAATCGATTAAGTACCTTGATTATGTACTCTGCCTGTGACAAAACTAATTTCTTGTTTTCCCTGTCACGCTTTATCCTCATTCCTAGGATTTGTTTTGCAGCTCCTAAATCCTTCATGGCAATTCTCTAGACAATTGTCTTTTGAGATCTGAGATGTCTTTCATGCTTGAACCGGCCACAAGCATATCATCAACGTACAGAAGAAGGATAATGTAAGACGTATCAAACTTCTTCAAGTAACAACAGTGGTCTGCATGACATCTCTTAAAACCGTTTCCCGACATGAAACTGTCGAACTTCTTCTACCACTGCCTCGGGGCCTGCTTCGAGCCATATAAACTCTTCTTCAGTCTACACACCTTGTTCTCATTACCTGGTGCCACGTATCCTGTCGGCTGATGCATATATATCTTTTTTTCAAGGTCCCTATGAAGAAAGGTTGTCTTAACATCTAGCTGTTCTAGATGTAAGTCCTTTGAAGCTACTATACTCAAGACCATGCAAATCGTAGACATTTTCACTACCGATGAAAATATTTCAGTGAAATCGATGCCTGCCTTTTGTTTAAACCCTTTCACAACCAATCTGGCCTTGTACCGTTTCGAACCATCGTGCTCCTCCTTCAGTCTGTAAACCCACTTGTTATGAAGAGCTTTCTTACCCTTGGGTAGAGTGACTAACTCCCATGTACGATTAAACTCAAGAAAGTCCATCTCATCATCCATGGCCTGCTCTCACTTAACCCGTATATCTGACTGTAACGCCTCTTCAAAACACTCTGGCTCACCATTATCCGTCAGTAGTAGATAATGTAAGGAGGGTGAGTATCGGATCGTGGGTCTCCTCTCCCGAGTAGACCTCCTCACAACCGATGTATGCGGCTTTGCCTCATCCTGTGGCGCTGTAACACCCATGTCCGGTAACTCTTCCAAGTCTACGAATTCCTTTTTCTCGGCCTTATTTTCCTGAACACTGTCCTTATACATCACTTTTTCATTGAAGACTACGTCCTTACTTCTGATGATTTTTCTGTTTTCTGCATCCCAGAACCTGTAGCCAAAAGCATGCTGCCCATAGCCTATAAACGTGCACCTCCTGGACTTCGCATCCAGCTTGTTTCTGTGTTCTGCATCAATGTGAACATATGAAGTGCAACCGAACACTCTGAGATGTGCAAGGTTCACTTCTTTCTCAGTCCACGCTTCTTCTGGTAGCCGACCATCCAATGGTGCTGAGGGACTTCTATTAATGAGATATGCGGCAGTATTCACAGCATCTGCCCAAAAGGTCTTGGACAACCCTGCATGTAACCTCATGCTCCTGGCGCGCTCAAGGATGGTCTTGTTAATGCGCTCAGCCACACCATTCTGCTGTGGTGTCCTTGGAATCATTTTCTGATGTTTGATTCCATTCGCTGCACAATACTCCTCAAACCTTTTATCATAATACTCTCCCCCATTGTCAGATCTGAGACACTTTACTGTTTTACCTATCTCATTTTTTACCATAACTTTCCACTTCTTAAATATATCAAATACATCAGATTTATGTTTTAAGAAGTAGACCCACAGTTTCTACTAGCATCATCAATAAAGGTAACAAAATAACGTGAGCCACCAAGAGATAATACCTGTGCCGGTCCCCACACATCAGTGTGTACAAGCTCCAACAAATGTGTCTTTGGAGCGCGTCCCGTCTTCTTGAAGCTTACCCTCTTCTGCTTGTCATACACGCAGTCTTTGCAGAATTCCAAGTCAATAGACATCAGCCCTGGTAGCTTCCCTTTTGACAATAGTACTTTCATCCCTTTCTCACTCATATGTCCCAGCCTCTGATGCCATAATTGCTCATTCACTCCGGTTGATGCAACTGCGAGTGAACTATACGATCCTGAAGTCACGTATAAAGTACCTTCCTTTTTGCCTTGAGATATTACCAAGGCACCTTTTGTGATCTTCTAGGAGTCACTGGTAAATGTCGTCACATAACCGGTATCGGCCAACTGTCCCACTGAGATCAGATTACATTTCAAACTCGGTACATGTCTGACATCCTTCAATTTCAAGACCGTTCCGTCTTTCTGATTTACATGAACATCCCCCTTTTCAACAATATTGCACGGCTCATCATCACCCAGGTAGACTCTCCCAAAGTCGCCTGACACATAATCACGCAGAACTTCCTTACACGAAGTAGCATGAAACGAAACACCCGAGTCTATAACCCAAGACTCATTCCTCGCATCAAGAGACAAGATCAACGCCTCTGTGTCGCTCTCTTCAGACAGAATCACTGAATTTTTTCCGCCTTGAGAGCTTCTTTCTTGTTTCTTGAGGGCCCTGCAATCACGTTTCATGTGCCCCTTCTTGCTGCAATGCCAACACCCGTCTTTGTCTTTCGGTCCATTAGACTTCTTCCTCGACTTAGAACGCCCGTATTTATTGCCTCCTTTGTTCAGCGATCTTTCTCTTCCTTCAACGTTTAGAACATTCCCTGAATTCCCTGAAACTCCTGATGCCTTCCTTCTAGATTCTTCGCTGAGAATTAGACCGGCCACATCATCAAATTTCAGCTTTGTCGATCCTGAAGAATTGCTCATAGCAATCACTAAACCATCCCAACTGTCTGGCAAACTGGATAAGATTAATAATGCCCTGACCTCATCCTCAAAAGCAATGCCAACGGATTCCAACTGGCTCGTGACTGTATTGAACTCGTTTAGATGTTCAGCCACACTCCCACCATCTGACATCTTCATGTTGAATAGTTGTTTCATAAGATGAACATTGTTGGATGTTGGGGGCTTTTCATACATGGTGGCTAGGGCTTCCATTAATTCTTTTGTCGTTTTTACCTTGGATATATTGAAGGCAACGCTCTTAGACAAAGAGAGTTGGATCATTCCTAAAGTCTTCCTATCCAGTAAAAGTCATTCATCATCTGTCATCTTTTCTGGTTTCTTCTCTTTTCCTCCTAGAGGAATATAGAGGTCCTTCTGATACAAATAATCCTCCATCTGCATCTTCCAGAAGGCAAAGTTTGAACCATCAAACTTCTCAATTCTAGTTTTCCCATCTTCTGCCATCGCTCCCAATAGAACTAAACCAATAGCTCTGATATCAGTTGTTGCGCAGCACGCCAACAACGTAGTGAGCCTAGATCCAATTTAAGGCCTCACCCACAAACGATAAATAGGAAGAAATATAAATTAGAAACAAATCAAAGCAATCCAAAACAAACCACAAGACAAGATATACGTGGAAAAACCCCAATCTAGGGTAAAAAACCACGGATGCAAACTTCAACTATGAAGAACGAAGATTACAAGGCAATATACTAACCTCTCCCTTGGAAGTACAGAGAAAATCCCTTGCCCATACCTTAGAAATATTTTTCAATATTCACCTTAACCCTAGAATAACCCTATGGACCCCAATTTATAGTTTTGGCAACTTTCCTTTTGCATCTCAGTTGCGAAAGGACTTGCGACACGAAATCCGCGAAACTCCTTTTGCATCCCAGTTGCGAAAGGACTTGCGATACGAAATCCGCGCAACCTCAACTGGTCGTGGGCGGCCCCAGATGTGGCTCCACTTCTCAACATCAATTTCTCAACGGAGGCTTCAAAAACATTTTTACTTTCAATTGTTTTGAACCAATGCTAAATTAAGTTTTTAGCCTCCGATCAATATTAAACTAAAATTTTAACATTGGTTGTCTCCAACCAAGGCTAAATTCAATTTTTAACCCCAGTTCTCAATAATTGAGGCTGAAGCTTTTAACCAAAAAGATTATAGCCCTAGTTTAAGTAGTTGAAGCAAAACCAAGGTTAAATATGGACTTAGCTACCATTGGCATCAACCAAGGCTATATCCCGTTTTTAACTTGGGTTTTCAATAATTATGACTAAATCTAGTTTTTGTTGGGGATTTGTGCTGCGGAATCACACATATCTAGATCTAGGATAGCAATCCAAAAGCACCAAGCAATCATAAGAGAACACAAAGATTTAACGTAGAAAACCTTTTCGGAAAAAAATCACGACACAAAGCGACAGAAATCCACTATGAAAATAGAAATTACAAAGAGAGAGGACTTACCTGATTTGAACAACCTCGAATCTCACCCTTGCTATACCCTTTGATAACCCTATAACCCTTTTAGAAACCCTTGGAATACCTTTAAGAAGCCTTAGCATGCCTAAGAATGGCCCTAGGGACTTCTATTTATAAATGGGGAAACCCCACCTACGCACCTCCCTAGAAACTGCCTTAAATTTACGTAGTCCGCGCATAAACCGTGCACCGTCTTCGTAACCCTCGACTGGTTGAACATCCCGAAAATCTCAAATACATTGTTACTGGACTTCAAGTCGAACAGGCTTCGACCAGTCGAAGGGATCTTTGATTAGTCGAGCCAGTCCCTCAACTAGTCGAACATCTCGGTGAACAAGATTTAGGACATCTGTTTTACACCAATATTTACCATGTCTTCAATCTTTAACCGTGTAGTTTCTTGACCTCTTCTTTTATTTTTGTAACGCATCATAGCTTCAATCAACGCTTCTCATGCACACTCCGTCTTTCTTTTACACTATCGCCAAACCTAGAGAAGTCGCACAGAACTTGAATTTCTTTGCAGGAATGACCTTTGTGATCATGTCTTCCGGATTCACGCTGGTGTGAATCTTCTCCAGTGTTACGCCTCCTTCCTCAAGTACTTGTCGGATAACATGGACATCCAACTAATTGTTCCACCTGTTAGTACAAACGAGTAATCTGAAGTTGACTTTCTGAAATTCACATCGCCTATGTAATCTGAATCTACATACCTAACCAACTTTGTCCCTGTCTTCCCAAAAGTACCATCTCACCGCTACCAATATTGTTTGCCGAGGTATTTGCTCACAACACTGATAGCCTGTGAAATAACCAGTCTAATACAGACCGTGGCATGCACTGTCAACCCAATTCGAATAAGGCTCATGAGACACATCCTGTTTTTCCTTATTTGTTTTGGGACATGTTTTGAGGAAAACTTAAGAAAAGATGCGTAGAGAACGCTCACCGGATTTTGCCTGGTCCATCACATACTTGATCAATACCTACACAAAGTATTCTACCTGTGATTACCAAAACCTGCTCCTCTTTTAGTCTCAATATTGAGAAACATCATTGCAGCCCCTCGATCCTTCATCCCGAATTTTCCACTTAACTGAGTCTTCAGTACATTGATTTCAGACATGTCATAATTGACAATCTACATGTCATAAGCATACAATTCTTGACTCACCATGAAGGAATCAAACCATTGCCTAGGCGACAGGTTGTACCACGACCTCCTGTAAACTCTTTTTCTCAGCCCCTTTAACTTCGAACCGTTCTAGTTGCTTCATGTAGATCTGGTCTTTCAATTTCCCTTACAGAAGTGCAGACTCCACATCCATCCTTCCAGCTCTATATCACATTGGCAAACCAGCGTCAATCACGTATCTAATAGACACCCATTATACCGTCAGCGTGAATATCTCTGAGAATTCGATCCCTTCTCTTTGAGCATAATCCTTCGCTACCAACCTCGCTCTGTATCTATGTTGTATCCTCCTGAAGATCCATCTGCATCCAACCGCTTCCTGGCCTACTAGAAGCTCCATCAACTCCCATGTGTCGATCTGGTACAACGAGTCCATCACATCGCCCATAGTCACCTTCCACTTCTCAGTACTAGGCTCACCCAGAACCATCTGAATAGAAGACGGATCCCCTGCGATATTGGAGTCGTTTATGTACCTTGCCGATATTCTGCGATTATGTTGTGTGATTCTTCTCACAGGTGTCTACTCCACCTGCTCTGTATTCCTGTCCGCGCGTCTCAGCCTTCATGCCCTGCCCGCTCATATGGTCATGCCCAGCATGCCACCACTTGCAGAGGTGGGATCCGCTACAGCCACTGCAGCTCCACTTGTTGAAGTGCTTCCGATTAACCTGTACATGTTACCAAGTCGTTGCGCTTTCATGATTACCCGTGCTCCCTTAGATACTTTAAAAGCATCATCAATACTTGTGAACTTACCGCCCATTGCCTCAAGTACACCAAGAGATATCATATTCTTCTTCATGTCAGGAACGTGCCTCACATCAGTCAGTGTACACTCTGTCTCATCAAACATCTTGATGCGCACTGTACCAACAGCTACAACATTACAGGCAATGTCATTGCCCATAAACATATATCCACCATCACACTCCCTGTAGCTGGCGAACCAACTCTAATGAGGAGTCAAGTGAAAAGATACTCATGTGTCTAGAATCCACTGGTCCTTACGATCATCGTAAAAGTGTCTGATCGTAGACACGGATAAAACATCACCATCACATTCACTCGATCCATCTGACGTGACAACATTGACCTCCCTGTATAAAGCCTCAGATTCTTCTCTCTTAGATTTAGGATTTATACAATTATTCTTCATATGTCATTCCATTCTACAATTTCAGCACTTTAACTTTCTTTTGTCCTTGCCCTTGAATTTGGATCTTGACCTTGAAGATTCCGTATCTTTCTTAGAATTCCTGCCCCTCGTAAACAGTGCATCAGAAGATGTCCCCATGTCGCCGTTAAGTTTTCTCATGGCCTTCCCTTGAAGGGCTGAGATAACGGTGTCGACACTCAGGGT
This sequence comes from Magnolia officinalis, assembly GCA_021015155.1. Taxonomy (NCBI): domain Eukaryota; kingdom Viridiplantae; phylum Streptophyta; class Magnoliopsida; order Magnoliales; family Magnoliaceae; genus Magnolia; species Magnolia officinalis. Next base: position 1,656,997 of record JAJHSJ010000015.1, read on the forward strand.
TTTATTCGTAGTGCACATTGTGTCATTGAATGACTCATACGACGCCGGAAGAGAATTCAACAACTTACATGCTTGTTCTTCATCTTTCATCACTTCCTTCATATCCAGTAATTTGCAAACCAATTTATTAAAGTTGCTGATGTGAGCCTCCAGATCTCCACCCTCTGCCATATTGAAGTTATACCACTGCCGCTTCAAGTTAGACGATTTTCAGAGAATTTTTTTGCATAGACATTCTCTAACTTCGCCCACAACTTAGCCGCAGTTTTCTCCCTCATGACATTATAGAGAACCTCATCCGTGAGACATAAATGGATCGGTGATAATGCATTCTTATCAAGAGTATTTCAATCATCATCAGTCATAGTAGACTTTTGCTCCTCAAGAGCACCATCTTCGCCTTGCTTGATTAAGGAACTGATCATCTTTTTCTTCCATAACTCAAAGTTATTTTTCCCTGAGTACTTCTCAATCCCATACCTAGTGCTTCCCATTGATGCTTATCCCTCAGATTCAGATCTATGCCTCAACGATTGCTTTGATACCACTTGTTGGGGATTTGTGCTACGGAATCACATAGATCTAGATTTAGGATAGCAATCCAATAGCACCAAGCAATCACAAGAGGACACAAAGATTTAACGTGGAAAACCCTTTCGGAAAAAAACCATGGCACAAAGTGACAGAAATTCACTATGAAAATAGAAATTACAAAGAGAAAAGACTTACCCGATTCGAACAACCTCGAATCTCACCCTTGCTACACCCTTTAATAACCCTAGAACCATTTTAGAAACCCTTATCATGCCTGAGAATGACCCTAGGGACTTTTATTTATAGACGGGGAAACCCCACTTACGCACCTTCCTAGAAACCGCCTCAAATTTACGTAGTCCACACATAAACCGCGCACCGTCTGCATAACCCTCGATTAGTCGAGCCCGGGCTTTAACTGGTCAAGCCTATTCCTCGACTGGTCAAACATCCCGGAAATTCCAAATACATCGCTGCTGGAATTCAAGTCGAACAGGCTTCGACCAGTCGAAGGGACCTTCGACTAGTCGAGCATCTCGGTAAACAAGATTTAAGACATCTGTTTTACAACAGTTTTTAACCTCAACTATCAATAACCAAGGCCAAATCTAGTTTTTAAGGCTTGGTTGATGCCAACAGAGGCTAAATTTATCTTTAGTCTTGATCTGCCTACCAATGCTAAAAATATATTTTAACATTAGTTGCAAACCATGAGTAAAAGTGTTTAATTTTTATAGGTAATTTGTTTGAATAGACCTATATATATATGTTTCACCTATTTAACTTGTATAATCATTAATTCAATTCAATCAATTATTTTAATTCATCTGGTGATTCATTCAATCCAAACTATAATATCATAGTTTTTATGCCGTAGTAATAAGGACATGAATGGTTTACGTCAATATGTGGTGAAAACTTACCTCTACAACATTATGATACATGGCACTATATTCTATCATACTCCTTATCTATGTATTTATTGTGTGAAATTAGAGGTGTACACGACTCGAACTGAGTCGAGCTTGGCATAACTCGACTCGACTCGGGCTCAGTCCTCGAGCCTGACTAGCTAGCTCGGCTCGGTTCGATCAGTAGCTCAAGCCAATTCAAGCCGAGTTCGAGCCAAGATCGAGCCGAGTTCATCTGTGTAGTGTCTTCACAAATACTTGGACTGCACCTTCAAATTCTCACTGTATGTAAAATAACAACACATACAAATCTCTTCCATGTATGTTCCTTTATATTTATAAACAACCAAGGGGAGAGGGTTTCAAATCCCCTTGGTTGTTTGGGAGCATAAAGTAATGGGGGTTTCAAATCCAGGGGGGTTTCTAATCCCCTCTATGAGGGGGTTTGCAATCCACAGTGAGAGCTTGGATTACACCTAAAATCATTTCAATAGTTGCAGGTGTAACATGTGTGTCACTATACACTATCATTCTATTGGGCACATGGCCCAGTAATGATTATCAACACCGTCCAAACATTGTCCACGTAAATCAGCACCGTCCAAACATTGTCCATATTAATCAATGATTAAAAATCGTTGGTTAGTCACTCAGACATGATCTTGTGCTTGCAGTCCATCTGAGACTTGGAATTTCATCACTTTCAGGCAAAACATGTATTTCAACGGGCTTATCACAACCATAGTTTCAAAAATGATATATCTCACTAATTAAAGATATTAAAGTTGATTTAGTAATTAAATTTAAACCCCTATAAATATACCATGCATAGGTATTTTTGGATTAAAGTTGATTCACACTCTAGGGTGCCAAACACGCCGTGACGATTGCAAATCCAGGGGGTTTCCAATCCCGGGGTTCCAAACCCAAGGGGGTTCCAAATCCACGCTCCCAAAGGGGTCCTAAATAATTACATATATAATTAATAAAATCATAAGTATAAAAAACTAAGATGTGCATTTTAGATATAATAAACTAATATAATAACGAAAATATTAGCATGTATCAACCGGACCTAACCCGCCGGACTTTCAGCCGTAGGCAGGACGGCTTGTGATCCAAGGGGAGGTAGGACGCAATCCGCTTCCAGTTTGTGTGACCTTATTAACAAGTTACATGTGCCCAGGAAGTTCTCCCGGGACGTTATTCCAGGTGGATTGTTCAATTGCCACGGTTTCTTATCCACCTCAGGTTTTGTTCTGCTTCATTTTTGGGCTCCGGCAAAACGGATGGACGGCGTGGATATAAAATACATAGATCAAGGTGGGCCCATGGTAAGGGCTGCACAATCTTGGGTAAGGCTGGGCCCGCATTTAATCGGATCCCTTCATAGCATGGCCCAGAGGTTAAACGTATACAGATCCATTCACGTTTCATTTAGTGGAAACCGATGAACCGTACAGCTATCCAAGCCACTGATAGAATGGGCCCCATCTAGAGCGGGTGGCCAACGTAGAAACGTTAAAGAAAGGAGATGAAGAAACGGCTCCCGTCGATATAGCTGGGGCCATCCCATCGGTGTGGATGGCGGGGACGCGGTCGGGTACCGGACCCAGCCTAGGAATTGATGGGGTCTCTGAGGGGCCATTGTGATGTATGATGTTTATCCACACCGTCCATCCATTTTTACATATCATTTTAGTTTATAATAAAAAAATTGAGGCATATCTAGGCTTAAGTGGACCACACCACAGGAAGCAGCGGTGATAGTGACACCTACCGTTGAAACCTTCTTAGGGCCCACCGTGATGGTTAATTGCCATCCAATCTGTTCATAATATTACATTGACATGGATGAAGGAAAAACACAAATATCAGCTTGATCCAAAATGTCTGTGGCCCTAGAAAGTTTTCAACAGTAGATGTTTAATATATACTGTGTGGTCCACTTGAGCTTGTAACTGACTCATTTTTTGGATTGGATACTACAATGATATGTAAAAATATATGGACGGTGTGGATAAAACTTATACATCATGGGAGTACCCAATCCGACGGAACCTTGGGTCCCACTTGTAGAAACCAGAAGGACCGTATATGATAGCTGGGCCGAGCATTGTATAAAATGGTTTAAAGAGGGGTTGGGGCTCCCGCTTCATAGTGGCTCTGGTTGGCAAGCCCTAGTTTCAGTGTCTTCTCTACCTCTCTCTCTCTCACCAAGATGAAGCTCGTCAGGTGAGAAATGAAAATTTCCTTCTTCCATTTCTTCATTTCTTCATTTCCTCTTTCTTGATTTTCATTTTCTTCTGCTTTTGTTTTTTGGGTTTGATGTTTTTCGAAAGATCTTCTGATTTCCTTTTTGGTGTGTGGTGGTGATGCCGATTAGGTTTTTGATGAAATTGAATAATGAGACGGTATCGATTGAGCTCAAGAACGGCACCGTTGTTCATGGCACCATCACTGGTACCTCTCTCTCTCCCTCTCTTCTTGTGGACACCACGCACCATCCGCATTTTCACAGTCACTCGTCCGAGAAAGAAAGATCGAGCTTTCTCTGCATCTACATGTCATGTTACTACCCCTGTGCATTTTAACACTCAAAAAAAAAAAAAAAAACCCCTCCTCTCTCTCTATCTCTACATGTGCATACAACGCACCATGCGCATTTTAACAGTCACTCATACCAAAAAGAAAGAATCCCATAAAGGAGGCAAAAATCAATATCCCTCTCTCTCTCTCTCTCTCTCTCTCTCTCTCCCCATGTCAATTGTACACAACATGTGCATTTTAACACACCCAAAAAAGAAAACATCTGATCATATAGGAGTAAAAAAATCAACCTCTCTCTCTCCCTCCATGTGTATGCTATGCACCATGTGCATTGTAGGAATCACTCATCCGAGAAAAAGGAAACCTAGTCATGAACAGTGCAAAAATTAACCTCTCTCTCTGACCATACATGTTTTAATTTCTTTTCCTTTTCTTTTTGTTTTGTTTTGTGGAGATGGGAAATGTAACCGCTGTGCTATGGACAATATTCTACTTATCATGTGCTCATCTAAAAATCTGACATGTGTTACATCGACTGCAATCTGGATTCTGGACCATTCATCTGACTTGAGCCTTGAGACCTCACTGATCAGTTCGATCTTAACCGTAGACCCATATTGACCTGCAAATGGACGGTGATCTTAACTTTATGTTTTATTTTGATCTGCAAATGGATGGCGGATTAGAATATAATCAGTGGTTCACATTCGATGGGAAAATGTTCCGACAGTTGAATGGGAGTTTTGACCTTTAGCTTTTCACACTTGGGCCCCGCTGGATAAAAGGTCCAGATGATGAGCATGTATTGTCAGGTGTCCTTTTTAGTTATGTACATGATAAGTGGTACAGTGCACAGTGCATAGGATAGATAACTTCTTCACTTTGGTTTTTTTGCTTCTTTGTATCCTAATTTGCTTTTCTACTTCATGTTTTTTCAATGGAAATCTGTTATTCCTTGGTAATATATAGTTGATATCTTAGTACCTTGACATATGGCATGGGTGCTGAGTGTTAGAACGCCTTAAAGTCGGGTAAAGTACAACAAAAAAATCTAAGGCATGGAGGCGTACTCCCATACACAAATAAATGTCTTATTAAATTAATGAAATTAATAAAAAATAAAATAAAATGATGGTAGCATTTCAACAAAGGAAATTAGAAAAGAATAATACAACTTTTTTTTGAGAGATAGAAAAGAATAATACACACTTCCAATGAAAACCAATTACTAGTAATCTAAACAAGCAAATGATTGATTAGGGTAACATTTGTAATTGCACATGATCAATATCATCATCATCATGATCCAAGCCTTATCCCAATTAATTAGGGTTGGCTACGTAAATTCTTTTCCGTCATTCCACTCTATCATGGGCCATACCTTCAGGTAGATTGGCCATCAGGTCTTTTCATACTACCTCCATCCATTTCCTTTTGGTCCTTCTCCTTGCCCTTTTAGAGCCTTCAACTTGTGCCAACTCACTCCTAACCGACACAGTTGTTGTTCTTCGTTACACATGATTAAACCATCTAAGTCTACTTTCCCTCATCTTATTACCCGTTTGTGATACTCCCAAGTTACTTGGAATGCATTCATTTCTAATTCTACCCTTCCTTGTCTTGGTACTCATCCATGCCAACATCGTCATTTCAGCTACACACATCCGATGAACATGTTTTTCCTTAACTTGCAAACATTCCATCCCATAAAGTATGACAGGTCTTATAGCTATTGTATAAAATATCCCTTTCAGTTTGAATGGTACACGACGATTACATAAAACCCGAGAACCACATCTTCACTTCTTTTACCCAGCTTGAATTATAGGGCTTGTTTGGATTGGAGGTAAACTAGGGGAATGCGATGGAAAGCAAAATTGTGACGTAAGTGGATGATAAACTAACATCAACGCCAGGAAAAGCAAACCGCTTGCACTTGTTTATTTTGTTAAAAGAAAGTACTGGAAAATGCTTTGTTTTTACATTTGAAAGTGTTTGGGAAGCAATTTGAAAAAGGGTAACTTTTTTTCTTCTTCAATATTACTACTTAAAACATCACATTAGAGGCAAACGTCAGTACGTCACTTATTTTTGTTTTGTTTTTTTGCTTTGATTTTTGTCAAGCAGCTTTCTAATAAAAGAGACTCGTTATCCTTCCAAAAAAAAAAAAGAAGCCACGTTAGAGGCAAGCATTTGTTCCACCATTTGACTTTTGAAGAAAAGGTTTTACACCCTTTTTGAGGTGGGAAAGGCAAAGGCAAATAATTTCTTGTGGCATATTTTGCTTCCCAAGTAGCTGCAAACGTCTTGTGATGTAAATTGAATGCTTCCCCCTAGTTTACCCTCAATCCAAACAGGCCTTTATGGGCAACATCCTTCTCAATCTCTCCATTTATGAAATATCGACCCAAGATATCAATAGTGGCCATTTTGGGAAACTTCATGGTCAACAATCTTAACTAAATCCTTGTTTCTAGTTTTATTATTACTAAAATTATACTCCACATATTTTTTGTTTTAGTCCGACTAATTTAAATTATTTAAACACCGCTTCATAAATCTAATCTTCTTGCAAATGCCTCTTTAATTTGTCTTTAACTAAATTGAAAAGGTACAAGCTCAATGCAGACCTCTGGTGCAATCCTATAGGAACTGGGAACTCACCTGTCTCTCCACCAGTGGTCCTTACATTTATATTGCTCCCTCATGCATATCTTTACTCATGTCAATGTCTTCTTGAAACTTCTTTCACAACACCCACCATATTAACTCTCAAGGATCCCTATCATATACCATATTAACCCTCAAGGATCCCTATGATATACCATATTAACTCTCAAGGATCCCTATCATACACTGTCTCCAAGTCAATAAAGACGTGGATCCTCCTCTTCCTATATTTCTCTGTCAATTGTCAGAGTAGGAAAATAAATTTAGTGGTAGACCTTTAGTCCTTGTAATGCAGGGCATTTTCACATCGGGTTCGAGTGGGGTGGCTTGTGGGACGCAGGGGCACACTCGGGGTGGGCGGCCTGTGGAATCCATGGATTTGGGACCCATGTGAGGTGGGTGGCTCATGTGAGGCAGAACCCATGGATTTGGGGCCCATGAGGAGGGTTTGGCTGAGGACCTAACCTATGAATTTGAGGCTTGGGCTATGCGATAAAGGGATTAATTCGCCATGCTTTATCAGTTCGAGCATTTAGACCAAGTGGTTAATTGTCATGCATCAAATTGGTATCAGAGCGGGAGGTCTCGTGTTCGAGACTCCTCACTGGGGGTGATTAATGCAGGGGCATTTTCACACGGGCTCGAGTGGGGTGGCCTGTGGGATGCAAGGGCACACTCGGGGTGGGTGACCAGCGGAACCCATGGATTTGGGACCCGTGTGAGGCGGAACCCATGGAAATGGGTCCCACGAGGGGGCGGAACTCATGGATTTGGGGCCCACGAGGAGGGTTCGACCGGGGACCTAACCCATGGATTTGGGGCTTGGGCTATGAGATAAAGGGATTAATTCGCCATGCTCTATCAGTTCGAGCTTTTAGAGCAAGTGCTTAATTGGCCTGCATCACCTTGGCATGAAGCCAAACTGATTTTTTAACATATTCATCTCATGCCTTAGCCTTTGCGCAATCTCATTTTCTAATTGCACATGATCATCTAAAGAAATATAGTTTGTATGAATATCACTTGTTCTTTCTTGTTATATTGGTGATGGTACATATGACGAAAAATGAACTAAAATCTAGTGAGTGGGAGGAAGTCCTTACTAATGGCTTCTTCAACAAGAAGAGAAGGGATGCAAACTTGAGGGTTAGTAATGAGAGAAACTTGGTTTGACAAAAGAAATTAACATCGAAGATACAGATGAAAGGAAAGTTTTGTGTAGAGCATGCTTGGACACTTAACTTGAAGTGCCCAACATGATACTTTTCAATGACATCACTAGACCACTTTGTCTGTATGGATTTGAAGTGCCATCTCGTCTCTTGTATCCCCAAGTGTCAACATGGCAAAAAACCACAAGTGTAGAAGTTTGCAGGTAACAATGGATACCTTTTGATAATATGTTTTTCTAGATAATTACTATTCCTCAAACTCTGTGTTGTAGCAACATACCAGCTACCAACTTGTTCCCCATTCTTATTAAAGGAGGACGGTTGATGTCAAGTGGGCAGCTGCTCAGTAATTTTTACCATGAAATCATTAGAATTCCTATTTCGATGCTTGGCGAAATGGGGCTCATAAACCCAACCAAAAGTAGCTGGGACAAAATAGTGATGATGGTGGACAGTTATTATTCACTCCCTCCAACTACATTAGTTCTCTTTTTTTCTTTCTTTTATTTTGCAACAATTTGTTAGACATTGAGATTAAGATGCGGTTTATGTTTGCAATTCGACTATCAAAGCCCTAGGTGAAGTGATGGAAGAGAAGGAAAGAACTGAGATGAACATAGAGAAGCCTTGTGTGTTCCTTTCGAGATATGGACATTCAATCGTGATAATGGAATAATGACCATTTCCCCATATGATAGTTTATGATCCTCTTTTTAATAGGACGAAGTGAACCATATATTGACAGGTGGCATTGGCCATGGGAAAATTATTGATTTAATGTTAATTCAGAGACCACTTAGGGGTCGTTTGGAACCATGGAAACGATGCTAAATGGTGGGAATCAATGGTAAAGGCATAAACTAGGTGCGTTTAAAGAGAGTACGGAGGTGGTAAATGGATTTCATTTACCACCCTTTTAGCCGTTCAGATTCCTTGACAAGAGTTATGTTTTCAAATCCCATTACCACAGTTTACCATGAATGACGTCAACACTAAAATCAACAACATGCTTGCTCCAAGAATTGGTGGGCCCTATTGTCATGTTTATGAGAAATCCACCACGATCAATGTGCGTTCCCTTAATTTAACCATAAAGCCCAAAAATAAGCTCGGTGTATGATTCAGGTGGGCCATATCAAAGAAAAAGTCGGGAGAGACACCTACCTTTGATTTTTTCAGGGCTCACTGTGATGATTATAAGAAATCCACTCCAACCATTAAATACAAAGCTAAAATGTAGGCATATGGATAAATTCAGGCTCATCCTCGATTCATATGAGCCATATGAAAGGAAACAGTTTGGAGGGAAAGTGTTATTGTTTCATTTCGTATGGCCCACTTGAATCATAGAACAATCTGATATTTGGGCACTACGACTCAAATTAAGTGACACACTTGGTGATCGGGGTGGATTTTACATAAACATCATGGTGGCCACCTCCAACAACATTTTTAAGGCCTAGATGGGTTGATGTGAAGACGTCTCTACATGAAAATGACATAGTTGGCCTCAAGAATTGGTATATGCCCCACCTTAATGTTTATATGAAATCCACCCCAATTATTAGGTGTGCCACTCCATTTTAGCCGCATGGCCCAAAAATTAGCCCGGTTCGTGATTTAGGTGAGCCATACGAAGGAAAACAGTTGGGAGAGGTATCCCTTGTTTATTGTTTTCAATTGTATAGTCCACCTAAATCACAGACCAAGTTGAGTTTTGGACCCTATGACTAATATGAAGTGATACACTTGGTGATCGGGGTGGATTTCACATAAACCTTATTGTAGGCGACTATTAAGAATTTAGTGAAATATATGTCATGTATGGAGAAAGGTGTCAAACACAAATTTTGGATTCACATGGAATCCACATACATAGTGCCAAACACCACCTAGGATTCTAATTCACGTGGATTCTATGGTAACTATGATTTGGATTCCGGTTTAGCAGCATGGATTCCATGTGAATTGGAATCCAAATCACAGTTACCATGAAATCCACGTGAATCAGAATCCTAGGTAGTGTTTGGCACTATCCTTATGGATTCCATGTGAATCCAAAATTTGTGTTTGGCGCCTTTATCCATGCATGACATGCATTTCATTAAATTCTTAATATTGTTTCCAATTGTATGGTCCACCTGAATCACGGACCGAGCTAAGTTTTGGGTCCTACGGCTAATATGGAGTGACACGCCTAGTGATTAGGGTGGATTTCATGTAAACATTAAGGTGGGGCATACCAATTCTTGAAGTCATCTAAGTTATTTGTATGTAGAGACATTTTGTCTTTAACCCATCTAGGCCTTAAAAATATTGTGGGATATGGCCACCATGATGTTTATGTAAAATCCACCCCGATCACCAAGTACGTCGCTTAATTTGGGCCTTATGGCCCAAATATTAGATTGCTCCGTGATTCAAGTGGGCTATACGAAGGGAAACAATAACCCTTTTCCTCCAAACAGTTTCTTTTCGTATGACTCATATGAATTGAGGATGTGCCTGATTTTTGGTCCCTATGCTTACATTTTAGCTTTGTATCTACCAGTTGGAATGATTTCTTATAATCATCACGGCAATCCCTGAAAAAATCAAGGGTGGGTGTCTCTGTCCCAGTTTTTTCCTTGGTATGGTCTACCTGAATCACATACTGAGCTGATTTTTGGGCTCTACGGTTAAATTAAGGGGCACTTATTTATTAAGGTGAATTTCACGTAAACATGACAGGGGCCCACCAATTCTTGAAGCAAGCATATTGTTGATTTTGGTGCTGACGTCATCTATGGTAAATGGTGATAATTGTATTTGAAAACATAGCTCTTGGCAAGGAATCCGAAAGAGCTGAAAAGGTGGTAAATGGAATCCATATACAACTACCATACTACTCTCCAAATGCACATATTTTATGCCTTTGCCACCAATTCCCACCCTTTACCACCATTTCCAAGGTGCCAAACGACCCCAACATCATGTGGCATTTGACAATATCATGCCATTTCCATTTTGGAGCATCACATTCGTCTCCTTAGTTTTTGTAAGAACTAAGAGTTGACTAGAGTTCTTGAGGTGTGAATGTTTCCTCATCTACTGAATTGAAAGTCCTTGGTAATATGCTTGATTGAATATTGTGAATGTCTGAAAATATCTTTGGATGTATCTGCTGAAACAATATACAAACACAATACTGTTTTTGTATTTTTTTATTTTTTGTTTTTTGTTTTTCAGTAAATAACTCTTCAATAATTTTATTGACATGAAGAAGGAAATAAGAGAAGAAGCACACCTTAAATAGCTACAACATTTAGGAGGGACAATTTATACTGCAATAGAAAGAGCTAGTTGCACAGTGGAAATCTAAGGCGTACGCCCTAGAATCAGACAAACATGTCACCAATGTCTTGCCTTCCACATTTGACAGCCGTGACACAATACCTTTTTTCCGATGAGTAACTTTTCAATAATTTTATTGAAATGAAAATGGAAATAAGTTAGAGACGAAGCCCACCCTAAAGAGCCACAACATCAAGGAAGGATGATTTGTACTGCAATAGAAAGAGCATGTGGCACAGTGGAAATCTAAGGCATACATCCTTAGAATTACACAACTGTGTCATTGGTTTCTTACATTTGATGTGGTTTATCAGACATCTTGCGGCTATATCGCATCACTTCAGGAAAAATCTAGAAGTTTTTTTTTTTTTTTTTTTTTTTTGTAGTTGAAGTTTGACATGAGTTTGAAGCCTATTATGAGTGCGATTAGGTCATAAAAGGCTCTTGTTTGGTGGTTAGTTGAGTTGGGAGTGTTTTAAGATTAGGAAATTGTGGTTTAGAGTTGTTTAGCTAGTGAAAAATAGGGTTCTTTTTAATAATTTAAAAAAAATAAAATTGAGGGGTCTCTCCATAAAAAATCACTATTGCTTATATTGTTGGAATTTCATCTATCTATTGTTCCTCACTAATTTTTGTCTTCTTTTACCTACTGTGCGTATTACATTCAAATTTGATGCGGGGGCATCTTGATGCGACTCCAAGGATGCATTGTATCTCCATGTTGGGGTGTGGTGACCCATGAGGTGGGGTCTGTGAGATGCATAATGGCCACAGGGTGGGGCCCATTGTGGGATTGCGTGATTCGGGGACTCGTGTGATACGAGGGTTGCCCACGGGGAGGTCTTGCTTGGGAGGGCCTGCATATAGGGATAAACCCGTCCTTCCCCAACAACTCTGGAGCTTTTGGTGTGTTGATCGGTTGTCTGCTATCAGAATGGTATTAGAGCGAGAGCCCGGTGTTCGAGTCTCTTCACCGTGTGGGTGGACGATGCGGGGGCATCTTGGTGTGACTCCAAGGATGCATTGCATCTCCACACTAGGGTATGGTGGCCCACGAGATGGGGTTTGTGAGATGCAGAATGGGCATGTGGTGGGGCCCATTGTGGGACTGCACCATTTGGGGGCCCGTGCAACGCGGGGTTGCCCATGGGGAGGTCTCACCTAGGTTTGCTTGGGAGAGCCTGCATATAGGGATAAATCGGTCCTTCCCCATCAGCTCTAGAGCTTTTAGTGCGTCTGATATCAGAATGATATTAGAGTGGGAGCCTAGGGATCAAGTCTCCTCACTGGCATGGGTGGATGATGCGATGACATCTTGGTGTGACTCCAAGGATGCACTGTATCTCCACATTGGGGTGGGGTATGTGAGATGCATAATGGCTACGGGGTGGGGCTCCACTGCGGGACTGTATGATTCGGGGATCTTGCGATGTGGGAGTTGCCCACGAGGAGGTCTTGCTTGGGAGGGCCTGAATATAGGGAGAAACTAGTCATTCCCAAACATCTCTGGAATTGTTGGTGCATTGGTTGGTTGTCTGCTATCAAAATTGTCCTGTTGGAAAGGCTCATAACAGGGCAGAAGGGTTTTTGTTGGTGAGGAAAGTCTTACGAATTGATCTCTTAGGCCTTTAGGTATCTCCGTGCAGAAGGGTAAGGTACTATTATGAGTTTCTAGAGGATAGAGATTGGTGTGAAATATCATCTCTAGGCATACCTTGAAAGTAGTGGAAAGTAGATATTAGTAGTGTTAAATAGAGGTTATCACTCTAAGAAGTGGGGAGATTTGGATGTGGATGCCTCTTTTTAATTTTTTTTTCCCAAGATGTGTAATTTTCTCTATTCATTTATTTGTTTGGAAGGTTTACAAGCAAATGTACATTAATGCTCATAGAAAAATGAATACACTGGGAAAAGCAAAAAGGGGGAATGCTATAAAAGCATCCCCGAGTGGCCCTCTTTTCAGTCCAAAAATGCTCCTCAAGGCTCCCTAGGATACTGTGAGACTATCAATTGCTATTTGATAAGGGAAAACATAAATGCATGATCAAAGAGCCAATGCCTGCTAGTGCTACCCTGATCATTGTCCAATATCAATCTCCATTACCATTCCCTGATTGTGCCCCCCCCCCCCCCCCCCCCCCCCCCCAAAAAAAAAAAAAAAAAAAGAAAAAATAACAAGAAAAAAAATCCTCACTAGAAATATCCCAAAATTCTGGAAGAATCACCCAATCTATAAACATTATAAAATTTTTCGTATTCATTGCCTATGCTGAATTTATTTTGTTATTGGAAGTTATCTCGCTTCTCTTTCCACAAACCCCATAAAATAGAAAAAAAGGCACCATCTGCTAGGACCTCCACGAGATTCTTCCTTTAACTATAAAAAGGCCATATCGACATAAGATCCATTGAAGAACTATTTTGGACCCATCCAATGGTGAACAGATTCAGAATGAAGTACCAAATCCTCTAGACTGCTAAGCATGGAGGAAAAAAAGTGATAAACAGATTCCTTATTTTCCCAACAAAAAAATACCGCCTGAGGGAGAAAAACCCATCTTGTTCAGGTTGTACATTGTCAGGATTTTGTTAGCTATAGCCATCCAAGCGAAAGCTTTCACTCTAGGCTTAATGTTGTGACCCCACACTTTAAACCACGACAAGCTTGCTCCTTCACAGGGATGGTAATGGCAAAGGAAAGATTTCATTGAGAAGCAATAGTTCTACCTCCATTAACTTCGGTCTTGCTCTTTAATAACTACTTTTGCCTTAATGTGCGTGCTCAACAATCCTCTTTGCAACTAGTAATTTCACCATCTTTTAGATTTATGACTGAAAATTAATCCACATTTCTTCAACAGAACTTGTAGAAGTCCTTAATTAGCCCCCCTTTCACATTGCCATGTTTCTTTTGATGATTTTTTACGAAACATGTCTGGATACACCCCAAATTGCCACCATCACTTAAAAGAGTCGAATTCCTCTCTCCTTCAGGAGGTAGCTTTGTGGCGTAGTCCTTCTTTCATATCTTATTGTCTTGAGGTGATGAGGCTTTTGCTTGCGCATTGGTGTGGGGTAACTTGGCGCCATCAAGGGTTGGGACATTTTTCTGGTAACTATGATCAACAATATCCTTGCCCTTGGTGTAATCTTCTGTTTTTTTTTTTCCATGTGCAAGTCGTGGGGAAAAGGTGGGCTGCTTATTCCTTGCTTCTAGTGTGGGGTTTATAAAGATTTGGAGCTATTTCTTAAAGCTCTTTGAAGTGAACTGTTTTTCCTTTTTCCAAGTCATTTTGTTGGCATGTCAATGCTGGATCTTGCGGGGGATTGGGTTTGTGACCCCACACTATTTACTGCACTTATCTTGCGGTTTCTGGAAACTCAATGTTGATGGCTGGAGATACCAAGTTTTCACCATTGCCTCCATCTATAATTAAATCCCATCAATTTCGCATGTGTTGCGGATCGTACATGTATGATGCCAGCTTCTTGGTCTTGCTCTGCCAATAGAGTCTTTTTGTGCCCTAAGCAACTATTCCTGGCTTGCACTTAAAGAGTCTTGCTAATTGATGCAGCCCATCGTGTGTCATGGCAACGATGCTTTGGGTTGCGGCTGAAAGATATTAGCAACAATAGGAATTGTCGCCGGATATATGCGTTTGATTCGGAGAACATGTCAGTAGTGAATCGATGAGAAGTTTGTCAACAGAAAAGGCTGTGAAAATGTTGGACTAGATCGACAACTTCTGTTAGGAGCAATTCTGTGAATTTAATTAGCAATGGATCGCATTCTGTCTGCTGTGCATGCTGTTGAATGACGAGTAATATTCAAGTTTGTAGAGATTATTATTATTATTATTATTTTTGAAATCCCCTTTACTGCACACGTAGAAGGGTTTTATTGGCCCCTTAAGAAAACCTAAATACACTCTAATATTAGCTGCCACACAAGGTAAACCAATAGAAATCCGTTGGTAATTCTACATAAATGAAAATAAGAATTTTCAATCCTAATCTAAAAACCAAATGCAATGAACTTTAGAAACATAAGCTGATTACTCCTCTTCGATGGAGGAGTTACAGTTCATGTGAACATTGCAGCCTCTTCATCTACGTGCACTGTGTTATTATATGTCAGCCTCTTCATCTACATGCGTTGTGTGATTATATGTCAGCAGCACATCAGTTCACTTCAACTATTACTCCTCAACTTGCCTGAAGCCATGATATCAGTGTGATATTCAACCAAGTGGTAGTACCTTGGGCACTGGTCCATCCAATCAGGCCCTGATCTGATAAAATATGTGGTGGTCACGGTCTACACTGCATAATAAGCTGATGCAGCTGGATGGTTTAGATGTCGATTGGTCCAAAAAGTGGGCTGCACCCCCGGTTGGAAAAGACTCGACATTGACTTTCCTTCGGTTTCATCACAATGAATCCCCTTCACATGGCATAAGATGTTGGATTCCTTTGCCCATCTGGCGTTAGCCACATTACCATGCAATCTCCTTCATCAAGTGTAGCCTTGTTGTCAAATGCGACCGCTTTGGCGCATATGCGCATATTGTGGATCAGATCGCATTGGCATATGCGATCCTGATAAGTATGTGAAGCGAGGATGCGATCGCATTGGTGCATATGCACATACTGTGGATCAGATTGCATATGGCATCATGGCATATGTGATCCTTGCAAGTATGACATGGCATACTTTGATAAGTGACCAATTTGCGAATATGCGATCGCATATTTCCCAGCGGTCAGAAATATTACCAGTGGGAACATTTTTCTCTTTTTCAAATTGGGACACTTTTACCTTTAAATTGGCACTCATATCCCCTCCATTTTCTCTGTTCTTTACTCCAAACCTCTCATTCTCTCTTACTCTAATCTCTCTACAACTATTTCAAGTATGTTTTTTTTTTAAAAAAAAAAAATAAAATTATTTTGTTAGTTAGTGCTCTTTTTTTTTTTTTTTTGGTAAATTGTATTTGTAAATTAAGTTGTAACTTATAAGTTGTTTCAAGTTATCTGTTTATCAATAAAATTTCCATGTTCGAAATTTTTAATAATTAATTCTCTCTTAATGTAGCTTGTTGATTGTTTTGTTAAAATTTATGTAAATATAATATGAGTAATTAAATATATAATTTAATTAAACACTCAAACTCCAATGAAATAAGTAAAATAACCCAATCTAATCATGTGTACTAATTAGGCAAGTTTTCCCAAAAAAATTAGATTTTTTTTTCTCATAACTTTCGTTCTTTTTTTTATTATTATTATTTTTTTTTTTAATTAAAAAAAAGAAAGAAAATGTGATGGCATATGTGATTATGCGATTGCACATGCGATTTGACAACATTGTGTAGCCCTTTGATGGCATGGATGACTTTGCTTGGGTGGCTTATCATCTTCCTAACATATTTTCTTATATTCTACAGACGTGCATTCATATCAAAAGCGACGAACTCTGCAAACATTGAGGGCCCATTTGAATATTTGTATCATTCAATCTGGGATTGCTAATAAATGCATTTTTTAACTATATTCATGCAAAAAAGAAAGAAAGAAAGAAAGAAAAAAAGGAAAAAAAGAAAAAAAAAAAAAAGAGTGTAGATAGCATTCATTCGCCAATCATGGATTGACCGATACAAGGATCCAAATGGGCTGTAATAGTTGCATTAGATTTCGCATTTCAAAAAGATTGAAAAACAGTGGCCTTGTTAATAAAACTTAAAACAAATAAAATTGTGTCAAATAGCATTTGTACTCATGATGAATTGAATATAAATAGCATTATCTGAAGCCATGGGCAATCATCTGTTAAGCTGCCACAATCCACATCATCCCCAGCCAGAATGAAGATATCCTTCTGTCTTTTATACTCCTTCGGCTTTAGTCTGAACAAGAACCAGCAGAAAGTTCTTTTTGGATGAACTTATCAGTGATCATGAATAAATAGGATAAATTTACAAATCACATGGGTGAATAAGTAATGATGTTTATTGAATATTAATTGCTCATTTGTGATTTGATGGCTCTTTGGATTGTTACAGGAGTAGATATCAGCATGAACACGCATCTTAAGACGGTGAAGCTGACCCTGAAAGGTAAAAATCCTGTGACCCTCGATCACCTGAGCGTGAGGGGCAACAACATCCGATACTACATCCTTCCTGACAGTTTGAACCTCGAGACTTTGCTGGTTGAGGAGACACCTAGGGTCAAGCCTAAGAAGCCAACTGCAGGTATTATAGGACATTCTCCTGATTTGTAACCATCATTCCTCTGCTGTTTTTTTTTTTTTTTTGCCTCATCATTCTGTGGGGATGTGTTTGTTAGTCAGCCTTATGTTGGTGTTCTTGAATCAGGGAGGCCTTTGGGACGTGGTCGGGGCCGTGGGCGCGGGCGTGGCCGTGGCCGAGGGCGCTAGATCTGTTGCTTTCTTCCCTCTTCTAATTTTTGCAGCATCTGTTTGTGTACAAATAGCCTGCATCCAAGGAGACAGTTTAGTGGGGGGTGCTTGTTTTGAGGATAGAAAAGCGGGATTACTGTTTGTCTTAATATAGCCCGAAAGATTTATGGATATGGCTTAGCTTTGTTTCGTTTTATGTCTTGAATGAAGAAGTGCTTTTGCTTGATTCGGATCCACCATTGGCATGGAGATCATTTGATGATGGGAGTGATATCATGATTTATCTTAAGAACATTGAACCCGTGATTGATTTTGATGGTGGTCGGTCATTGAGTAATCGGGACCCTCTCTCCTTCCCTCCCTTCCTCCTGGTACTTTAGTCCTACCATCAGGATAAAAAGAGCTAATGAAGATCAGAATCGTGCACATTTTATTTGGTCCAAATGTGTGGTCCACTTGGGACACCATTTTGGGATGTTAGGGCCTGTTTGGTTGGGATGTATTTCAGAGGAATTGCAGTGTATTTTACACTTTTAAGTATTAGTTACATGCTACAAGTATTTGTGATGGATGGGATACTGTGAAAATATTTGTGATGGAAGGGATGCTTTATGACATTGACAGTAGCAACTTACCATGACATATAAAACAAGTATATGTTTTTATCCACGCAGCCCATTTGTTTGGCTAGATCATTCTAGGACATGCCTTCAAAAATGAGACAGATCCAAAGCTCAAGTGGACCACAATATCGGAAGAACATTTAAATGGTTAGCGTTCAATCTCCGGTATTTTATGTAGTGTGGTCCACTTGATCTTTGAATCTGCCTCATTTTTGGGCCCATGCTCTAAAATGATCTGTACTAATGAATGGATGGAGTGGATATAACACATCATGAAATCTGATATAGGGCAACTCTAACTGCACTTTCAAATGCATGTGGTTGTGGTGTTGTTTGATGTATGCATTTAATGCTGATTTGAGAAAAATTAAATGAAAATACATGCCAAACAGGCCATAGTCAAATGCGGGCATCCATAAATTGTGACTGTTCAGGACACACCTTTGTCAAATGGGTTTGTATGGTCCACCTTGTTGAGATGAAAGTGGCTCCTACTTAATATCGTGGAATTGGCAGTGTGTTTGAGGGACGTGCTTGCTGCTCGTTGGAATCAACCCTTACCGTGATAGTTCACCACCACTTTGGAAATGGCGGCAAGTTATCCTCGGACGTTGGCACGCACTCATGTTTGGCTGTCCTGAACATCCAAATTGTGGGGAAGAGTGGATGGAGAAATCATCCAATGACTGCTATTGAATGGATGGTTAAAGGTAAAATAGTGAGTTGTCCAAATCCAAGTGGAATATAGATGGTTATTTTTCCTTTATGAACTATTATTTTTTTGTTATCCTCCGTCCATAATTGAGATAAACAATTGAACGGTCTGGATTGCCTTACAGCTATATGCGTGCAAGGTTGAAAAGTTGCCACCATTTTAAAATGGTGATAGTTAACCCAATCTCTCCGTGTTGGAGGTCTCATTGTTAAACAGCCCTTGAATCATGTTTGGAAGAGTAGCCACAACTCATCACGACTCAGCTTTAGCGGATTCGGGGCAGCTGGCTCTGGAACAAAATGGTATGACTCGCCACACACATCTCATTCTTGACTCAGTTTCAGCTGCCCTTATCGATGTGGTGACTCATCTTGTAGCGGATTGAAATCGATGCAACTCGGATGGTACTGAGTTCTATGTTTTAAACAGACAAAAACTAGGAAATCACCATTAAAATGCCTACATAGTTTTAAAAGTCAGTGGCTTCATTCAACTATGTAAGATTTCAAGCCGATTTTGATGGGAAACTCGCTGGAGAGCATGACTGTCAATCAGTCGAGGCTTCCACTCGACTGAGATGGCCAAAAAGTCAACTGGTTCTTTCTATTAAAAAAAACAAACAAACAGCAAGTTCTGATCTCACAACCTCACTGCCAAAAGGCGGAGTGCATTAGCAGCACACCTGATATTACAGTTATCTTACTTTGGATATTATATTATTATTATGCTTCACAAATTTTCAACTATTAAAAAAATTTTTCACCTCTAAAAAATACTTATTATTAAATTATCAAGTCAGGTGAAGTGAAAATACTTCATAGAGTTGTCGAGTTGACCTGACCTGGCTAGGCATTGCCATTGAGTCGAGTTCTTAAACTTCTACACAAACGATTCCCAAATCTAAGCAAAAATGGCTGCAGAGCAACATTCAACAAAAGCTGCTTGGTATAGAGCATAAGTTTCCTTTCCATCTCTAAAATTCCTATAGCCTTTCAAGTCACCCTTTTGGGTTTTAAGAGCTTAAAAGCAAGAACCCAGATGGGAAGAACCAAAATGGATCTACATGGGCTAGCTGCCAATGCAAATTTGAATTGAACGGCCGATCCTTGAAGCTCCCCTCTGCAAGGCCACCATGATCCAACCATTGGATTTACCGGCCACTGATAAACCATATATAATATTTGCAGACCATCCTTGCATACAAAGGTTAGGAGGTGGACTTTGGCAGCAATGACAAAGATCTGAGAAGTGTTGGAGATGGCTTCCTCACTGAATGGGTGAGAAGGATCGTGAGCGTCATAAGAGTCAGCGCCCCAGCTTGGTGGGCCGAGGCAAGAGATACTGGAACATATGACAGAAGTGTTGATATTCCCAACGTAACCTGCAACGGTTAGAATCAAGTCAGGGAGATATTAATACAATGAGGGAAGTGCATTTCTTTCACAGTTTCCTATTTATATGCAATATCTGATAATAAGCAAGTTTCTAGTTTCAACACATCATTTTGCAGTATATTTTAGTATGATTGACTCCTGATTTGAGATGAGCTTTGCAAAGCACACATGTAATATAGCTAGCATACATACCACACGTACCAGCATGGTACATATGTGCGAGATCTAATACATCCATCAGGTTGATCCAACCTTGTACGTGTTTCCCAAAAATAAAATCTGGTCCATTCAGCATGTCAGTCCCACTATTGGGAACAGGTGGATGGGCTAGAAAACCTCAGCCAAGTTTTTGCAGAGCTGTACAGTTGTTTTGCAAACTGTGGCCCACTGCTCAATCTGATTCTTGGGTTAGGGAATCAACATAGTGGTGTGGTTCCGATGGATGGATTGGATCTTGGATTTATTGTGCCAATCTGGCAAGATGCATGGTGTGTACATGAGTTTTATTGCATACATGTAGGCTTAGCAAAGCTCCCGATAAATAGCTTCTGATATTGTCCCACCAGGGATGAACCATGACCCAAATCCCCTAGATGGGAAGATCCTAGCCACCAATCCTCTGGACTGTCATCAGTTGAATGCAGACAATTACTGTACTTCTGTTTTTAGCTGTCTATTTGTAGGCCACGAACTAACCCATCAAAGAAATTTTCTTGGCATGGTCCAACCATGGTGGGATGCAGGTCTGAATCACCAAAGCATGAGTCCATTTGTCAGAATAGAAAACCCGTGTATACTGTGCAAAGTCTCCAGGCACATATCTTGTATTTCCTCTTGGTCAAAAGCTAAAAACAAAAAGGTCATGAAGAATGGTTCCACATGACCAATTGAGGATGCTAAGCAAAAAACAAACTGCCTAGTGGAAAGAAGATTCTAATGCAAAATGATGAAAATTCCTCGAGCACAAAATTACCTGGAGTGCTGCCATGCCCATGGTACTTCCGATTATAGATTTTACTGCAGGATGAATGTCGAACTTTCTTGTAGCCAACCACATACCGCTGATTGAAAGCAACGTTGCTGTTGCAAGAATACGGTGATCAAGCTGCAAAATGATAAAATAGGAATAGTTATCATTGACATGCCAGTTTCATGCCATATTTTAACCTCCATCAAGTCAGCCCCACTTTTGACTGGGGGAGTGGTATTAAAAACCGAGTCAACTCAGGTGATTCATGAGTCAACTTGCCAAGTTAGCCAACCTTCCTATAGTATATCAGTACAAGTTCAAAATATAGCTAATAATTGTCACTGCCATGTCTCTTCTCTCTCTTTTTGGGAATGCTTGTTGCTGTTTTCTTTCTTTCTTTCTTTGCATGGAAATTCCCTGGTTTATATAAAGAAAAAGCGAGTTTCATTTGCGAATTTTTGGTTGGTTTTCACGTTCCCTAGCTTTTCTTTTTAAAAAATAAAATAGAATTTTAGACTTTTCCCATGTTTTCCCAGAAAACCTGGTGTATCAACCAATCAAAATTTAATCATTCCTCAGGAAATTTTAGCCCAATTCTAACATTCCTCGGGGAAAAAACAAGGGAATGAATTTCCCAACAACCAAACAGGTCCTTATGACATGCCTCATCATTGTCATTTGTGAATTGATATAGGCTAGAAAGTCTTCAAATTTAGTAAGCTAGGGTAGTCTGGATTACTGTCATAGCGGATTGATATTACTAGTCTAATAAAGTGGAATAATGTAATCCTTTTATAAAAAAGTGGAATAACCTAATTGTCATTCCTTAGCATATGCATTTGAGGTCCGCACTCCGAATTGAAGTTGGGTTACTTTTAAACTGGACTGCAAAGAAACTAACTGCAATTTGAGGATGCTTCTTTGGTTAAGGAAACCGCTTTTTTTTTTTGGTCATTTGTTTCACTTACTCTTGATTATACTAAATGTTTGCATTCAATACACTTACAAGTCTGGATGCAGCCATAGAAACGCAGAAATTTACCTGCACGGTTGATGTATTCTCGAAGAAGTTGCGAATTAGTGGCTCCATGCTGAAAACGTCATCGGGGATCCATGTATCACCCATCTTCGGAAATGTATTATAAGCATGGCCCTATAGAATAAAACAAACAAGATTAACCTTGCAACAGAATTCACTTTCAACGTAATAATCAGGACAGTTTGAATGCAGACATTAGTGATAGATAAGGAGGGTTACAATTTCCAGTAGATATTCGTACCGCATCATTCCCGGCAACAAAGGCTCCAGAAACCGCAGTCAAGCCAACAAGAATGCTTACAGGAAGGGCTAGATTCCGAACTTTTGCAGCTCCACGAACCCAATCCATGGAGCCAGTCGGTGGTTCTGGCATGACAACTGACAACCCAGTCCAAAGCAGGCCACCGTATATAACAAATGCAGATGTAAGATGAGTGGCAAGGCGGTAGGGGCTAACCCTTGGTTGAACATATTCAGATTCCGGCTCCTACAAGCCAAAAAAAAAGAAAAGAAGAATGTTAGTGAATTTAACAATCATTAAGACATGGAAACATGCATAGGGAAACATTAGGAGCTTAATACCTCTAGGCCACTTTTTACCATCCACCAGCCAATTAGTCCCTGCCCAGCACCAAGTGCAAAAAGAGCAGATAGTCTCAGCCCAAGTTGGCGGGTAATATAACCTTTCCAAAGAAAATATGAATATGGAAGTGCAAACACGAGACCCAGTCCCCTTCCCCACATTCGATGTGCATATTCCATCCAATAGATAAATTTAAAATCTTCAATACTCATTCCTTTGTTTACTCTGTAAGGGTCAAAACATCATTCAGGAAATGGACTCTCAGACCTCACAAAATGACCAAATACAAGCAGGCAGCATATGTGTTTGTGTCAGATATTATATGAAGTTAAAAAATGTAGAGTGCCATAACGAATCATGCACTAACCGCTTGTACTCTGGGGACTGCTGATATTTCTCAAATTCAAGATGCCACTGTTCCTCTGATAGAGGGGGGAGACTACCTGTAAATTTCCAATCAGTCATAGACAGACCAGACCGGGTTAGACGTGTAACACCACCAAGAACCACCATACTAAATACCCAGGCAGCGCAACCAAACAGCCATATTCCAACCACTTTCTGAGCATAAGGTCCTTCTGTAACCAGCAATTTCAATCCTGCATTTGTAGCTTCTGCCTTTTTGGATGCCAAGAGGGATGCAGTGGTGGTGGACATATTCCTTGAAGATGGACCAGATAAACCCTGAAAAGGAAAGTGACATTTCAGGATTTTTTCATAACAATGTTACTAGAATCTCAGATTAACACAGCACCCAAAGAGCGCATTATTCATTTGGAAACCTGGTATAAATATATAAACATTAGGATTGGGTAAAAAACAACCAGTTAAAACATAAAAAGTACAATTCCACTCCATGCTTTCTGGGTTCCATTACATGCATCATACTGTGATGAATGATAACCAACACAGATAAAGAACATGGTAGAACGAACACTTATTTATGATCTGATCCATGAACACCATATGGCAAGAACAACGATGGCATAGGGTAACAAAAAAGCATTGGAACAAGAGCTACACTAATTTTATTCTATTATTAGCTTGGTTTTGTTTTGAGATGTTATCTTGACATATAAAATGCTACGTTCGTGCATCGACACCAATATTTTATAGAAGAGGTCCAAAGCAGCATGATTTTGGACAGAGAAGAAGGCAAAGAATATTTATTGGGATGCATCAACTACAACCAGTTGGGTTAGCAGCAATGTTGCCAGGAGAATAGAGCATGGAGGAGGCTTGAATGGAGGTAAAATTAGGGGTGAGCATCAAGTCGAACCGAGTCAAGCTGGCCTCAGCTCGACTCGGCTCGGCCACTAGCTGACCTCAGCTCGAACTCGGCTCGGCTCGGTCCTCGAGCCTGACTGGCCAGCTCTGCTCGGTTTGGTCAGCAGCTCGGGCCTAGTTCGAGCCAAGATCGGGTCGAGTTCGAGCCGAGTTCGCCATTGAGGCATTTTCACAAACACTTGGACTGCACCTTCAAAATCTCACTGTATTTGAGATAGCAGCAATGGTTTTACAGGTATTTTGTCAAACACCTTCTAAGCAACATAAAAAAAATAATAATAAGGCTGTTGGTTTCAATATACATACCTTCCTTGGCACCAGCCACACTTCTTTGAGTCATTTCATCAAATGCTTGGTGAGCAACATCAATATCAAAGTAACCGAGTCACCGAACTGGTTTGATTCGAGCTGGGTTCGATCCAAGTTGAGTCGAGCTGGGGCCAGCTCGAACTCGGCTCGAACTCATTTTTGAGCTCAAAAAATCAGCTCGACTCGGCTCGAACTCAGCTTCAAACTGAGTCGAATTGAGCTTTTTCGAGTCGAGTTGAGCGAGCTAACCGAGCTAGCTCGGTTCGTGTACACCCCCAGGTAAAATCATACATACTTTTGTACAAATTTAAAATAGTTAAAGTTTTGAAGAAGATGAACGAATTAGTATACAGGACAACAGACTGCCAAAAGCATGTATTAACATTCATCATTTGGCGAAAGAAAACATCAACATATATCATAACTAGTGTTTCAAAAGCGCCCGTAGCATATGCTACGTAGTGTAGTGTGGCTGTAGCGCTATATAGCATCCTAAATAGTGTAAATCCCTTGTAGCGTATGTTACAAGGGTCGTAGCGTATGCTATAACTACGTAGCGCGTAGCATACACTACAATGTATTTTTTTACTATTTTTTTTTCTTGTTTTCTTTGTATCTAATGTTGAGGAATGTGACACTTGTATTGTACTTGATACTTTTAACCTATGGGATTTTTATTTCTTTTCATAATTGTTGTGGTTTCAATTAGACATTATTAATTAAAATGGTTTGCTTAGAAAGTTGTTGATGTGATAATTATTTGATTTGGTTTATATATTTGGATTGGCTTTTGATAAATGATAACTAATAATTTGTTTGAACATGCTTATAATTGATAAAATGAAAAATCTTTTAGGCATTTATATATATAATTTTTTCCTTTTTCCATTGTATTATATTTGTCCTATTTTTTTTTTAAAAATATAAGTATCGTATAACTAACGATACACGCTACACGCTATAGAGGGCTGAGCGCTATGCATCACGCTACTGCTATTTGAAACATTGATCACAACCTAAGTCCGAGTTTCCTAGTCAATTTGCACAGGGAAGTTGCTTGTGTGAAACTCATTTTGTAAATATGGAGGGCCAGGGTTGATCTATCCAAGCCATTGATCGATGGCCACCCATCATGGATGGACTGTTTCCAAAAAAAAAAAACAAATCGGAAGATCCTAGCTATTGAATCTTCGGTCTTTCCTCTGTTGAACATGGCTGCTTCATGCATTTCTTTTTAATCATGTAAATGCATGCCATTAATGGGAAGGTTAGAGTTGACTGATTGAGGGGATTTTTCGGGAACTGTCCATCCATGATGGGGGCCGTCAGATCAATGGCTTAGACAGACCAATCATGGTGCCCAAATTCACTGAGTGTCACCCAGGGAACTTCCCTGTGGGAAACGAATGGGAAATTTGGTCTCATTATAACCTATGGAGTAGGATGAATTGTCATTTATAAATTAGTCAAATGCAGCTGATAAAATGAGTTAAAATACTACCCAGGAAAAGCTTTTTACCACTACTAAATCATCTGAGTAACTTCCCGATTCCACAGGCACATCCTAGTCATGGACCGATATGTCAACATTTCACGCCCAATGATCAAGAAATTAACAAAGATCTGTGGTATTAAAAAATGGTTATGTAATGGCCGTAATGGTAATGGTGGGATCTGTTACATGATACAGGGCTATAACGCTCGTTCCAAGAATGCACATAGTTTGTAATGGCTGTTACGATCCGTAAAGGTCCTATTGGGGCCAATACATTTTCTTCCTTTAAAAAAAATAGACTGTTTCAGGGCCATTACAGGACTGTTACATCCCATATCGTAACAGCCACAAGGCTGGTCATTTTACAGCACCATTACTGTTATTGATAGCTTGCAAAGATTTTTTTGGACTAAATTGAAAATTACTAGGATCAGTAACAATTAATAAGTTTCCCTTTGGATTTTTCATGATGATAGTGAGTTTATAATTGAAGAAATTTGGGTTTGAGCCCATAGCTCAATGGTAGATGGTGTGTTTAAACATTGCAGTCTCGGGTCCAAGCCCGGCTTACCTATAAGGGTTCGAGCCCATAGCTCAATGGTAGATGGCATGTTCCAACATTGAGATCTCGGGTTCAAGCCCAGCTTACCCAAAAGAAAGAAAGAAAGAAAGAAAAAAAAAGATGAGCGTGTAACATCAAAAGGACGAGTTAAATGCATGATGAACCAAACTGATGTTAGCTTCTCATATTTACACGATTATTTCTGGATCATCAGTTCATCACCGACATCCAGAGATGACAAATTTCCTGCCACCCGATCATGAATCACATCCAACACCAGTCTGTTGCAATTCTAAGAGATGTTCTGTTCCACAAAAAAGGAAAAGGCAAAAAGGCTGGGACTACGTTGCCGAAAACCCCACGCAACAATGATGTTGCTGCATGTACAGAGATGACAAATCGACCTGTAGTTTTACTCTGTTTAACCAAGAGAAGGCCATCAATAGGCAAAATACATCTCTCATAATCTGAAGCAGAGCAATAATTCTTATGGTCGTGTTTTTCTGAGTCAAAGAAGAAATATCTCTGTTGTCATGGATGATTACTTAATGAGACTGTATACAGTTTTGAACAAGGAGATTTGGCTCAAACAGAAGATACCACCATTACCTTCTAAGTCAATACTTGAAAATAGCATATTCACCTACTCTTTTTTTTTTTTTTTTCTTCCAAAGAGGGATATAATAATGTACTTAATCATTCCCACATTTTTTACACTGCATGGCAATCAACACTAACTCACCCACATAACTCTACTCAGACTATTGAAGTGAGTCACCTCAAATGTCAAAGCAAACATAAAACCGCAGTCTAGCACAAGCAGATAGAACTCTGGATTTATTCTGTCATAGAATACATAACACAGTAGTTCATCACGTATAAACATTACTATACAGATACATATTTGATCTTCAGGGAACGAGATACAAGCTGCTGAAAAAGACAGTAACACTTTCTGCAAATAAACCTCCCAAATTTCAGCCAACCCCAAATAGCTGGGGCAATGCTATGATGATGATGATACATAATTTTGTTTGGCAACTCAGTTCCTTTTTATTGTCTCTCTTTTTGGACACCCAGTTCTTTTTTATTGTTTCTCTTTAACAAAATTTTTGGCTTCTTTATCCAAATCATCACAATGTATCCAAAAGGAGAAATACCTGATGCTAGGGTGAGGATGTCATTTGTTGCATGAGTGCCAACATGGCACACGTGTGGGATCCAAACCCGTCCTCAGACGGGGACCAGTGCTGGCAAAAAAATCAAGAAGGTCCACTCAACAGGTGGGCCACACATGCACGTTGCATGTCACTGATGATAACATAAAAGATACCCCATTTGAGCTGACTGTGATTTGTCCATTCATCATAAGTTGATGACTTCAATAAGATCCTACTTGTCGTCTATTTTGAGTGGAGTATATGTATCTATTGATTAAATGGCTGTATGCTGCTGCATGTAGGGCTGTCGACAGGTCAGCTCCCATTGTACTAACCACAACTGCACCCGCATAAGGGGTTCATGCTTGGGTCATGTTGGGTTCGGAACTAGGTACCACGTTCAAGGTATCAGACCCCATCCAATCTGAATAGGTGATGAGGACATCTGAGCAACTTACTGGGTATACCAGAGGAGGAGGAGATCAGCTCCAATTTCACTTTAGCTTGGTGACCACTACATGGGCCCAGGTGGGCCACATTGAAGACCCCACATGCATGATCGTGCAACTTTGAAGACTCTATACTAGGAAGACGCATGAGTTAGTTATTGAGTTTGGACCGTTGGATTACGAGGACACGTCGATTGGACGGCTGGATCTTGAGGATGCTTTGATCGAGCGGTTGGATCATTGTGATCCTCACATTGATTGTATACTTTAGGATGTTTAGCTTTATTTATTTTATTTAGTTGATTATTCAAGTTGGATTTATTTAGATATTTAGTTGAGATTAGAGAGTTAGGAACAAGTTTTCTTTCATTGAGCATCTTAATGTGAGGATTTTCATCTGAGAGCGCTTTTTGTAAAAAGTCATTAAGTGCCTTAATGTGAGGATTTTCATCTGAGAGCGACTTTTTGTAAAAAGTCCCTTTTGAGACTATAGAAAGGACGTCCAACCCTAGCCCATTATTAAGTGTTTTGAAGGGAAAGAAAAGCTATCTTGTTTTGTGATAGAAAATCTCTTGTGAATGGAGGTTGATGGTGTGAAGCCTGATCTATCCTCTTTTTTACTCTTTGAAAATGTATTTTCTTGTCTTTCTCATCTTCTTCTCAAATCCTTGTTTTCTTCCACTCTTCTTCTCCAAGCCTTAAATCTCTTTACTCTTTCCTTCTAAACCTAAACCCACTATCTCAAACCCATCCTTTCTTATTCCTCACTCCAAACCCAACCCATCACCATCAGCCCCTACACATACAGACAGATGGACAGGGCTGTACAGCCGTACAGTCAACCCAATCTCTTTGTTTTCTTCCCTTTCTTCAATCCATTTTCCTATCCCATAAATCCTAAACTAAAACCCTAATCCCCAATTCCCTATGAAACCCTAATCCTCAATTCCATATAAAGCCCTAGATTCCCATATCCCTAACCCTAGAAAAACTAAATCAGCCCCTTTGAATTAGACCTAAGCCTATGCTAAAGGGGGGAAGTTCTATCTTCCATTGATCCTTTGAAATTTCATGTTTTATATGATTTAGTTTATTGTGGGGTTGTGATTTAGATTGAATATGAATTTTATTATTTATTTGATTTCTTAGATTTGTGGTAGGTTAGTATATCTTATACTTTGATTGCGTTTCAATCCATTTATAATTTCCTTGCATCATATGTAGCCTAGATCATGCGTCCTGCATCAATAGGGTACCCATCAACCACCCTTTGGGTCTTAGCATTCCTTTATCACTTGTATCTTAGAAGTTGCAACGTGGCAAACTTATGCAAGATCCAACCCACGCATAGCATGCGACACCTACTAATGATCATATGAGCTTAACATTCTATAAAAGCATCTAAAGGTGGGGGCCACTTAATGAGCATCTTGGATCTCTAATGTCGTGCAATGTAGAAAATGTGCACCCGCTCAAATGCACTTAGAATTCCTCTTGCTTCTCATAATATAACTGGCAAATGGTAGAGCGCCCAACATCTCAAGAAAGTTTTCTAAGCCTACACAAGGGTAGAGCCCACACATCTGTGACCCATATAGCTACGCATTGCATCAGGTGGGCCACAATTCCTTGATATTTTGGTCTAAAAATCAGGCCATATTACTCACTAGTTGGACTACAATATACAAAACAAATGGATCACTATGAAATATATGTTTTGGCCGTCTATTGTTTTGTATAATGTGGTCCATTTGGGAAGCGAAGTAGTCTGAACTTTGGCCGACAAAATCTAACAAAATGGTCCACATGATTGAAGTGTCCGATCTCAAACACGTCTGCCACATCTATACATGTAGATGGGCATGTGACAAATGCATGTGAAGTTAGGAAAATCCCTCCCAATTCTCTTGTAATCTTAAGGGAGATAACAAGGGAACCTGAATATGGCAGATGCATCTCCCAAGTAAATGTGGCGGGGTGCTAGTGGATGCTCTCCTACCAGCAGGATCGCCCCCCACCTCTCTGTTTGGTTCATGTGTAGACTTCCCGTGGGTGTAGAATTGACTCCAATGAAGCTTAGAATCTACGATTGGTTGGACATTGTAGAATTACCTTCTAGAATTATTCTTGTGGATGGTCTATGGCCAGGGATTATGAGTAAGGACCTTAGTGGTGGAGAAGGAAGGCGTTAGGGACCATCCTCCGCTTGCACACACGTGCGGTCTCTACTTTATATGATTTAAATTTTTTTGGAGATATTCAGGGTTCTGGATAATCTTATTAGCTAATCAATTACGAATAAGTTCCGAAGCTGATTAAAGAACCATTACTTGACTCAAGACACTACCTAGGAGATTGCAATGTCTCAACCTCAATTGTGACTTGAAGAGACAAAAGTTACAAAAAGGAAAAGGAAAGCAAAGTAAAGAACTAATGCAATTCCACCACGGCTATGATTGTGGAGACAACTACTCGCATTAACCATAATTGAAGCGATTATTAAAACGAAATAAAAAAGGAAAGACTAGATGATCTTGAGTTTCTAATGTGCCACGATCTGAAGGCTTTGTAAGGCACAAAGCATACAACCAAACCTAGAGAGAAGCGGGGGAGTGTATGAGAAGAGAAATGCATAATAAAAAGCCGGGTAAATGGATAGTCAGATTGCCGCCTGTGTACATGGAGATTTGAGAGGAGAAGTAAGAGCTACATCACCCCCTCCTAAGAGAAGAAGATAATGGATCTCAAATCTCGACCCTACTTTGATTGACTTGAACTGTTATGATGGTTTGGATGGACATATAGGCAATGTTTGGTGGTTGAGATGAAATGGCTGAGGTGGGTGGGGGATGCTCACTCACTCTCTCTCTCTCTTCCACTCTCTCTTATTCTCACACTTACTCTCACTCTTTGGAACAGAATGGTTCTTTCTTGTGGAGTATGATGTGTAGTGAGAGGGGTGAGGGGTATTTATGGATAGGATGATGACACTTTGGTAAAAAGTGGAAAGTTCAAGGGTGAAAGTGCCACACGGCATGTTCAAATTGGCTGTTGGACATGTGGCTTCTCCTGGTTGGCTGAATATGTGGTAAAACTTGTAATTTCATTGAAATTCAAGAGTAAATTGCAATTTGGTCACCCAATGACAATCTGATTACTGTTAGTTGTGTGAATCTCAATATAGCCAACCTAGAGATCCTAGAGATCTGTGCGCAGCCCTCTGGAGATTACATTTGACTTTTTGCAAGCAACAACAATCCGCTTGCTGCTACCTAACATTTTTTTTTTTTTTTTCATTTTCCATACACGTGTTGCTTGTGGTGATCCCTAGTGTCCATCCGGGAACCCTGATTTGCCAAAAGGTGCCAGCGGCAATCAAATTGCTGTTGGTATGGGTTTTTGCATCTTGGCTTCATTTGTTGGGTTCAGGTGGTCCTGTAGGGTCCCTATGCCCCTTTAGGTTGGATTATGGGTGGTTTAATGGGTTTGCTGCAAGCAGTTTCCAAATCAGGGTTTTCAGGTTGCAGGTTTGGGTTAGCCATTGGTTCTGATTCAATATCGAGTGCATGGTTTGTCCGGATGAGGTGTCTGTAGTGCCATATCAATT
Organism: Magnolia officinalis; assembly: GCA_021015155.1. Classification (NCBI taxonomy): domain Eukaryota; kingdom Viridiplantae; phylum Streptophyta; class Magnoliopsida; order Magnoliales; family Magnoliaceae; genus Magnolia; species Magnolia officinalis. The sequence continues at coordinate 1,688,781 of JAJHSJ010000015.1, forward strand.
GGATCCATCAGTCTAATGATACCTATCATGGATGACCTAAGTGTAAAAAATCACACATATTAAACAATCACATCCATTACTTTAGTTCACTTCCAATGAATATGACGCAGGGATGAACGTGATGAGGTCGATCACTGTCTTCCTCAAGGATAACTACTCCGAATCCACGGAGCTTTTCTGGACTCCTCACAGAGACTTCTCGAATCCACGAGGAAAAAACAAGAATATAGAAATAGTATTCATGAAAATTTGTAAATTGATTGATTGATAATAAAAACAAATTTACAACCCTTTAAATAATGATACCAAGACTTGGAAGAAGTTTAGGAATTAAACTATAACTAAAACTCCCTAGAATTCGTAACTTACTATAAATAGTAAATTTTCTATTTATAGTAAGTATCCTATGTGGCTTAATCACGTTATTCTCCTAATTTTTCTAAATACTTTTCATGTTGGGCGCAACTCCTAAAGCCCAATGGATGAAAAGTTATAATCAAACTAAAACTTACTATTTATAGTAAAAAGGGGATTAAACATGGAATTCGGCCGTCGATATGATGGAATCTCACAAATTCGACATGGGCAACATGACATAGCCAAGTTGGTTGGATAAAGTAGCTCGTCCTACCCCAAAATCACATATGGTACGTCGAGTAACTCATTCCGGTTTGCGAGATATGCCTGTTTTAAGGTTCTGACGGTCCTTCTCTGATCCATCTTGGACATGAAAGTTTTCGCGACCCGCTCTACATCAGAATATTACCTGTAACCATTGGTGTTTACCATTGTTGTGGATTGGATTCCTAGACTCACGTGATTCTTGTATGCACACCTGATTCTTGTGTTCACAAGACATGAAGCTAATTACAGTCTCAATTGATGCGCCAACCTACCGAGTATTTTACTATGGGATCATCATCCTCATCTTAGCCGTATCCCAACTAATTGGGGTTGGCTACATGAATCCTGTTACGCCATTCCTCTCTATCAAGGGCCATTACTTCAATTAGACTATCAAGTCTTTTCTAACTACCTCCACCCAAGTCCTTTTAGACATTCCCCTAGCCCTTTTAGAGCTTTCAACTTGCACCAACTCGCTCTGTCAAACCAATGCAATTTTTGGTCTCCATGCTACTTCGATATCGCTCTACCATATTCCAGTTTTCCTGCTCAACCGTATCATTTCCCCTTAATCAATCATGGCATCTCCCCAAGTCTTTCATAATAAAAAGTTGTTATGGCATTTAATGATTTGAAATTTTAAAATATTCCTAGTAGCTTCTCTTCTCTTCATCCAAAATTTCAGGTTAGGTGATCTTAATTAAGGACTATGGATTTGATCCTACAGCTGCCAGCCTACCATTACATTCTTATAATTTAACATTTACAATACAGGTATATACTATTAATCGCACACCCAATGGGTACCGGATTAAGTACTTCTCCCAACCCAATTTTAAAACGGGCCTAAGGCATCCGAGCCTAACCCGACCCAGTTTTTAAATGGGTTCAAACATTGGACCCAGACCTGTTTTAAACCCTTGATCATGTCTTCCATGATCATGATTTCAGGATAACAACATGATGGCATCATACATTATTTTATTTATCATGTTCATCCCCTCCATACCCGTATTCTGATCTGGACTGCTATCCAAAAGGTTCCATTGTGCGTGAGTCACTACCAAACCATTAACCTTCAAACGGACATCTACAAAGGAAATAAGCAACAATGCACACTAGCAACTTTCCACTGATCATAAGATTCCAGTTGAGCTGTGGCCCATCTATGGTGGGGCCAAGTAAATGGATGGCCCAAGTCGCCATAATCACCATAATTGTGGCTGTGTATACGGTGGAAATGGTGAGATGGATTGTTCTCTATCTACTGCAATTCTATAGTAACTCAAGAAAAATCCTATCTTCAAAATAAATGTAATATCATCTTCATACCAAAATAGATAGATAGAGAGAGAGAGAGCGAGAGAGAGGAGAAGAGAGAGGAGGAGAGAAGAGGAGGAGAAGATGAGAGAGAGAGAGAGGAGAGAGCGAGGAGAGGAGAGAGAGAGGAGAGGGAGAGAGAGAAGAGAGAGGTAATTGAAGGATTTCTTCGGAGATGGATTTTGTACCTTCTGTACGGATTTGAAGATGCGGAAAGCGTTCCATCCGGCAAAGGAGTTGGTGGAGGATTTCGAAGCGAAGAATCTGGAGAGAGATTCATTTGAAACCCTAGAAATTGAAGAAGAAGACGAGGAGGAGGATCGATTGAGATGAGAGAAGAAGGATTCAGTTAGGGTTTTATTCTTCCGAAGATGGGAAATCAATCTACCGCTCTGAAACATCTCTCTCTCTCTCTCTCTCTCTCTCTGAAATAAGAAGAAGAGGGGTTTTAGAAGGTTTTATGCATTTGCTGTGGGCGTGTGGTAAGCGCGGCAAATGGAACCGCTAACGGAGTTCGTTTCATGGTTTTAAGACTCGGACGTATCCGACTCAACTCGGATCTGGTGGTACCCGATCTACGGCTGTCAATGTGCCGGGCTGGCACATCAGACTTTTGAGCTTGGCCCACTTCAGGTAGGCCTAGGGTTGAACTGGTAGGTCCAAAGGGCCTGATCCGGGTCTAAAATTGAAGCCCGTTTATTAATCAGGCTGGCTCGGGCTGCAACTAAAAGCCCATCAGCCTAGGAAGCTCCCTTAAAGGTTTTAAGGGCATCTTTTATCTTTTTATGATTGGACAAGCAAAACGAACGGCCTAGATCTTGGACAAAATAGTGTGGGAGGGCTAGGATCTAGTCAAACAAATTATCATGGCCCGAGCACGGGCTTGTTTGTTTTGGCCCATCAGGACAAAGATTTACTGTGTGGCCTGTCATTGGACTGACCTTGGCCCGGCCCAAACCCGGCCCTTTGGCAGCCTAACCCCATCTGGTTCGCACCACAAATCGGGACGCGGGTTGGTTACTACCTCCGCCTGTCTTGAGTTCGGAACAGGATGGGGCTCTGAGGGACCCACTGTGATGTATGGGTTTATCCACACCGTCCATCCATTTTTCCATATCATTTTAGGCATTAATCCCAAAATCGAGGCAGATCTAAGACTCAAGTGGACCACAGTGGAGATTAAACTTCCACCATTGAAAACTTGCAGGGAACTGCAGAAGCTTTGGATCAAGCTGATATTTGTGTCTTGCCTTCATCCAGATCTATGTGACCTTATGAACGGGTTGGATGGAAAATAAATATCATAGTGGGCCCTAGAAAGGTTTCAAAGGGTGGGCGTCATTATCCCCTTTGCTTGTGGTGTGGTTGAAGCCCATTGAAAATAACATAAACCGTCTGGTTTTTCCCTTTGAAAGTATTTAATCATAACTGTCCATTTAATCATCATCAATTGGATGGTTAGGATTACTTGATCAGTCACATTTTAGAGACATGCTCCAAACACAACGTGACCCATGATTTGGATGGTCAAGATTGCTCCATGCGCCCGATGTAAGGACCCCCACGAACATGGTTTAAAGACTCAGATGAGTCCTGTGCCATTCGCCTGAGTCAACATGGACTCGGTCAGACCCGATGCTGTTTGACACTGAGTTGCCTCAGTAGCCATTCAGGCCACCTTAGCTCAAACAAACAGAAACCTTCCACAATCTGGGACCCACACAAACTGTGAAGCTGACTGAAACAGATTAAACACAACCACACATTGCCAACAACTCAACGCTCCCAAAAATTTCCAATGCTTTCCCACATATATGAGCAGCACAGAACTGGAAGTAGAATAACTGAGCCTTGAATGAAGAGAACCTGCCACTTGATTTTCAGTTAGTCATCTCATGCGCAAGATATGTTTTGTTGTGCAAGATGTTTGCATTCTGCAGCAGTATGCATGGTCGACTGAAACTCGTTATGTACTCCACGGTCGACCCTGGAATTCCGGGGTTGACTGTGACTCACTATTATGATTCATGCGGTGCAATCATCAGTTTTTTTTTTTTTTTTTTTTAAATATTTTTGCGGATTTGCACGAATAAGGATATTTAAGTCCGGTTTTGATTTTAATACGAGGGTTTTTTCTCAAGGGGCAGAAGTTAGTTAGGGGTGAGGGTTTCTACACTTATAATGGTTTGCGAAGATTTTTTTTTCCACAGGATCAAGGGTTTCCTAAAGGTGCGCAATGCAAGGAAAGATTAGACAATCCGGTAATTGAAGAAGGTGAGTGGTGTACTCTAAGGTTTTGATTATAGTTGAGATCTCTATCGCTTTGTGCCGTGGGTTTTTTCTGTGAGGGTTTTCCACGTAAAATATCATTGTATTTGTGGTTGTTAACTTTTGGTTTGGTTATCTGCTTTATTACAGTGTTCTACCTTCGTTTATTGCGCTTCCGCAACGGTAGTGTTAGATCCAAATTTCTAACACCTAAGGTTTGATCAGGGTTTGTTATGGCTCGGGTTTACATCGTTGTGGTCGTGATATAGAGCCGGTCTGCTCCAACATGTTTTATAACAGAAGACAGTAGAGAAAATGTGATGAAGTTTGAAAATATTGACACTGAATTTCTTATTGCTGTCTTGGAAGAATATGTATTTTACAAATGTTTGAATGGAAATATATATAATCTATTCTAGGAAGGAAAGCTAAAAATAAGCCTAACTATTACAGAAAATTTCTAGCTGTTACACGCAGATGTGCAGCCTAATAATCAGGCTAAGATTGATCTTGTGCTTGAATCGAGGAGTTCTCCGTTATAAAATGCATTCATTGTAAAGAATACATAGAGCTCAAAAGTAAATTGCTGCTCCAACATTGTTAATCAATGTTGAATTCAATCTACAATTTTAAACAACAAATCCTGAACACAACTTCTAGCTGATGCGATTACAAGAAGCAGGTGACATGTTATAAGTTTGTTCTTCCACGTCATAGCAATTTATAGAGAAATAATCCGAATGGAAATAAGGCTTAGATGATGATGATGAAAGAATTCACCGCTCAGAACTATAACAGAGATTCCCCATAACATTACTTCAGAGAGGGGTACTCTTTATAATTAAATAGGGTTTCCATTTGTTTCACCTGACTATTGTAGAATCATCTGCTCTGCCGCTGCCATCTCATGTACATATTTTAGTCAAAAGGAGTAGATTGTTTCATCTGACAGTCATAGAATTCCCTAATCCATCTCATTTCTCTTTTATCAGTCTGAAGAAGAGGATTTAACCCATCAGACGGACTCTGTGATAGCGTTTTGAATGCCCCAACTGCAATTCAAAACTGAATTTGACATATTACAGGCTAATGGCTGCATCTTGAATGATCCTCCAAAGTCCTTTTGATCTAACATGATTTAGCTGCCTGGCCAGCAATCAACTGATCCCGTGATGGCCATCTCTTGAATATTCATTCTCCTCTGGAATCATGCATATCCAATCTTTGACTGGATAAGGTGTCCACATGCCACATTTCTTAAATGGTAGTGATTCATTGATACGCTGTACATGTGACATAAACATATGGCCAGACAAATCATGGGCCCATCATGGATGGAGGAACATCGCTTGAAAATTACACTGATCAGATGATGCTAACCATCCGATTTTGCCCAATGAATTTGGACTGCTGACCATTTTGTTTGTGCTGACCATTTGACAGCCACTAATTGACTGGTTATGACCATTTGATCAGTTTGATTTTTGGCCTCTGCTCTATCCAGAGTGGGCCCTCAACTTGGATGTTCTAGGTTGACATCCGTTTATAGCATGTGTACAGTTGATGAACCATCACCATTTGAAAAATGGCAGCAAATGGATAGTCTCGACAACACTTGACCGATACCACTCATAAGCATTACCAATAATCCCCACATGAACAAGAGCCGTTGCTGAAATGATGGAACCGGTTGGTGTCCCTCACGACGATCTTCCCTCTCCATCACCTTTGAGACAAGCTTGATTGCCGAATGGCAATCGCCACACATCCTAATATTCTTCTTGATTCGAATAGTCGCTCCAGAGGGGGTATTGAGAAGCGCAAACGCAAGAGCAAGCTTCTCACTGTGGTACTGCAACTTCGCTTCCCTCTCCTGTTGATCCACGAACAAAAGCACATAATTTGTATCTGGGACGTACCCAACTTCCTTGATTTTCCCACTTATCATCTCCCACATCCTCCGTATCTCTTCAATTTGTGGGTGTGTATCATCATTTGCAACGAACATGTGTACTGAATTCTCAATCTCCACCCAACTACAAGCAGGCTCTTTCTTCACCCCACCTTCTTTCATCATCTTCCTCACTCTCGCTGCATCATCCCATCTTCCCGCTGATGCATAGATGTTAGAGAGTATCACGTGTGGGCCGGAATCGTAAGGATCAAGCTCGAAAACATGTTCTGCTGCAAATACTCCCAACTCCATATTCCCATGCATTCTACAAGCGCCAAGAAGAGCTCCCCAGACAGCGGCTGTGGGCACGATCGGCATTTCTTTTATGAAGCTTTCTGCTCGATCGAGGAGGCCTGCTCGACCAAGAAGATCAACGATTGTAACATAATGCTCGACCTTTGGCTCCACCTTATACTTCTTCATTAAATCAAAATAATACTGTCCTTCATTCAGTAGCCCGCCATGACTACAAGCATTGAGAACACAAAGAAAAGTTATCTCATTCGGTTGGATCCCAATTCTCAGCATTTCTTCGAACCGATGGACAGCTTCTCTCCCAAGCCCATGTTGGGCACAACCAGTAAGCATTGAATTCCAAGAAACGACGTCCCTTTTATCCAACCGACTAAAGACTTTCCTTGCATCCTCAATACTACCAGATTTCGCATACATGTCGAGGAGTGTATTACCAACAAAAGCAACAAGCTTACTGCCTGCTTTTATCATATGGGCATGCACCCATTTCCCTTGCTCTAAAGCTCCAATGCTCGCACAAGCACTGAAAACACTAGAATATGTGAAATGGGTTGCTTCGAAATCAGCCCTTTGCATCTTCCAAAATTGCCTAAGCGCATTCTCTCCTTCACCCTTCCGAGCATACCCCGCAATCAAAGCATTCCAAGAAACTTCGTTCTTAGATACCAATCTGCCAAACACCGAATGAGCTTCCTTCATGTCCCCACACCGAGCATACATATCCAAAAGAGAACTCCCCACATAAACATTCAAATCACAACCATACTTAATGCAAAACGCATGGACTTGTCTGCCATGCTCATCACCTGGGGCAGCACCAGAAGCCTTCAGAAGGCTGGCAATGTGAATTGGTTAGGTTTCAATCCATGTTCAAGCATCCGAGGGAACAATCCAAGCGCTTCCTCTGCTCGATCGTTCTGAGCATATCCAGTAATCAAGGCAGTCCATGTAACCATGTCCTTCAGGGGCATTTCGTCAAACGCCTTCTGGGCTTCAGCCAAACTGCCACATTTCGTATACATGTTGATAATGGTGTTCTGTATGAAAAGATCAGATTTGAATTTGGATTTTTGGAAGTGGGTGTGGATGATTCTTCCCTCTTTCAATTTCCCCATCTGCGTGCACTTCTTTAACAATCGGTTGTAGATTTCTTGGTCCGGTTCGATTGAATGACGGTCGATGAGGTCGAGAATGTAAAGGCCTGTTTCTGAGCTTTTGCTTTTGCTTTTGCGCAAGAAGTCCTTCTCTTGGATGATCGGACATGGGTTTCCGCCATCGTCGCCCTCTTCAGATACGTCCGAGTCTGTGAAGGTCGGCTCAGTGGCAGAGGTGGTAAATTGGACAGGAATCAGGTACAGAGTAGTAGGGTTTTGGAGTGTGGGTGAGTCTGATGGAGGAGAAACGATTGGAGAAGAGAAGCTTCTTCATTTGAGAGAGAGAGAGAGAGGGAGAGAGAGGGAGAGAGGGAGGCCGTTGGCGGTTTTTTTTTTATATTTTATTTTTTTTTTTTAAAAGCTGTTCAGTTTACTTCCGTTCGGTTTGCCTCCATGCAACTGATGTTCACGGTATGTCGCCACCCACTGGGGCCCACATGGTGAGAAGGTCTGATGGTTTGAACCGTCCATATTCTCAATACTTTAATAGATGAACTTTTTTCCGATATTCAGCTATAAGAATGATCTGAACCTTTGATTTTATAGTTGAAATCAAGCCTTTGAAAATTTCGTTCTATTGTTCCAAATTCATCTAAAGATAGTGAAGGTAATTATCATCCTTTCAGCTCAATTTTCTTATGATGATCTGTATGGAATACATTACGAAACATGGACGGTTCAGATGGTTGGAATACTTACTAGTGTGCCCAAGTGGACGGTGACAGAGGCTTGCTTCTGAGTCGCGTTGCACGGGAACATTAATATACAGCATTTCTATTTTCTGCTCATGTGTTAATCATGTAAAAAATCTAACCCGTGAAATTGGTAGGCCATACCATGAAGATCAGTTGGAGTGGAAGTTAGAGCAATCCACTCATTAGGAAGCCACACATGGAAATTGAGTCTAACCATCGGCTCCCCATTGATTTTGGACCGTGTAGCGTCCATTATCAATGGACGATCTTGGCTTCCATCAAAAAAGATCTGTATTATGCGCCCCACCATTTGGACGGCTCAGATGTTATGAATAATGCGCGTCGGTATGAAGAAAGTGTCGTATGTTAAAGTTTCCATACACATGCTTGTGAACATTTCTCATGTATTGAGGTATTTATTGTCCATCTCTCATTGATCCCTCTCGTACATCTGGCGGACCCCACGATGGATGAGAGGTGGACTAAAAATCTCATTCATCAAGCCATCCCAACTATAATATCTATAGAGCTTCTTTGCCATTGCATATGCATGGTTGTTCTTTTTATTTTTTGTTATTTACTTGTAGCAATTCATTTGAAAGAGGACGGTTAGGATTATCTGATGTGTGATCGACTGTTGAAGGGTTTGGATTGCTATAGTTGCTAGTCTCAACTCACCATGAAACTGCAACTTGAGGGCTACCTTTTAAAACTCGTCCAAGGACTCGTCTGAGTTGACTCAGACTCAGAGGCACTTGATCTGGTTCCAGACCACCAGTCGGTGAGTCAGGCCCACCGTGATATCCATGTGAGATCCACCCTGTCAATCATTTTTGCAAGCTCATGTTAGGACATGCTCCCAAAGATAAGGCAGATCCAAAACTCAAGTGGGCCACACTATAGAAAACAATTGAAATGAAAACATCAACAATTGAAACCTTCCAAGGGCCCATCTGTTGATAAGGCCATTCCCAACAGGATGAAAGGACAGCATAAATATCAACTCCGACCCAAAATTGTTATGGGCCCCAATGTCTCAATGGTAGGCGTTCAATTCCATTATTTCTTGTGGCGTGGCCAAGTTGCGTTTCGAATCTACCTGATTTTTCAGTTCACGCCTCCAACATAACAGGTGGGCCTATATAGTTAATAGAGGCAATTCAGTGAATCATCCAGGTAATGACCAAACCAAGTCTTCTGACCATTTTATGAAGTGTTGAAATGTACTTTCTAAAAAAAAGTTTTTAACACATCCTCAACAAAGTCTTCTTACCATTTTATGAAGTGGAGAATTGTACTTTTTAAAAAAAGTTTTTAACACACATCCTCACACTTACATATACCATAATGGGTACTTAGACCTATGACCTAGTGTTGAAACTCTCGTGGAGAAGCATGTTTGGGGTGCGATACGACTTATTCGGCACGCAAGCAACTTCAAACAAAATCACATAATGCAACAGGGAAAGAAAAATTCAAGCAACCACAGATAACACATAAATTTTATGTGGAAAAATTTTTATGAAAAAAAGAACTACGATACTATGAAACAAACAATCCAATATGAATTGAAAGTTATAAGAGATGGAAGAACTTATATATGAGAAACCCCATTTTCTCCCTCAAAACCTTTAAAAATGAGCTTTTTGTTCTCTCTCTCAGATATTAACCCTAATCCCTTATCAAAATGGTTTATATAACCCCTGTGCAGAATTAGAAACAAATCCGGGCACTTGTGCATTTTGCTTGGTTGCACCTTCGGTTGACCAAGATATTATTAGAGTTTCTTGGTCAATTGAAACATATCTTGGTCGACTAGGAACATCACAGCGTGCTTAGGTCGACTCAAGAATTTCTTGGTTGACCGAATAATACTGCACCAGATTAAAGGCACTGTATCAACAAAAGCATACTTAGCATTTGTCATCATCCCTCTCTTAAACTGAAAATTCACAATTCAATTCACTTGTACATCCAAACACGGCATTATAATCCAATTACAAACCAAAAAAACACTTTCCAAGTATTTCGATCTTGAAAACCATCAAATCCACATACCCACGTAGAAAAGATTGCATTGGCTATAATAGCAGTACTAGCAGAAGTGTTCGGTGAAGGGAAGATGGTTTTGCTAGCAGCATTTTTCATTTGTAACGAATGTTCTTTAACTCACAACGATTGAACCTGAGTCCGCTGATCTTCCAGTTGAATGCAGATTATGGACTTTTCTGTTTTTGACCATTCAATCAAATGCCGCCAAACTGATGGTCAGGATTATCAGTCAGCCTAACTGTTGGTTCATATCCCATCTAAACTAGCTCCCCACTATCTTGACGATCTAGACCACTCAAACAAAGCATGCAAACGGGCCCCTGTCAATTAATGATGATAGATTGACATGAGTCAGGACTCAAAACAAGCTTGCTAAAATCCCTAGTGGTTTAAGATTGTAGTCTGGTGCAGTGAAGAACAAAGAGATGTCAATGTTGCTCGACTCCAGTTCGCTCATACCATCAACAAATAGATGTTAGAGCTTTAGGATATCATTGATCTAATGGGCTCGGTTGGGGACTTGTGGAAGAACACATAAATGAATCAAGCAAAATCTCAAATCGCAACAATCAAGTTCAATCACAAAGAATCCGAATTTAACGTGGAAAAATTCTTACGGAAAAAACTACAGCACAAAGCGACAATAATCACTGTGAAAGCAGAAAATTACAAGAGATAAAGAGAATAGTCGATTTGAACAAGCCTTGAATCTCCCCTTACAAGCCATTTGAAACCCTAGGAACGAATTAGAAAGCCTTGAGATACACTCTAATCCCAATTACACCCCTATTTATAGCCTTTAGGAAAATCACAATCAAAATTGGAAACAAAGCCTGTAGATACGCAACTCTACATAACTCTACACATTCGTTCGATGACACCTTCGATGGGACTTCGATGGCATTGACAGATTGTCGATGACATCGAACCCACTTAATGATATCAAATTAATGACCAAAACGTTTCAGCAACTAAACATGATTTTCCTGAATCTTACCGATGGCAACGACTAAGCCTTTGATGTCATCGAACAACTTTCGATGGCATTGAGCAACTTTCAATGACATCGAACAGGGCACGTAAAGTGTCCAACAACCAATTCGATAAATTCTGGATTTTACCAATGACATTGAGCCGACTTTGATGGCATCAAAATCTGCTCGATGGCATCGAACCTGTCATCAACAGACCCGTTGATTTACATATTTAAGACATTAATCAATAGGGCCCACTATGGATGAGAAGTGCTCCAAAAGTCAAGCAAATCTATTTTTGGTTGGCAGGCATTGTTTAGTTATTTTTCTTAACCTTGATTTGGAGGTTACTAGTTGATGGTTATGATCTTCCTATGTAAGAGGTCCTTGGGGCATCCACCATCCATCGCGGGCCATGTCTAATCAAAATTTCAGGTTGCCGAACGTTGGTCCATCTTGGTGCATCAACACAGGCTTTTTATGCACCACATTGAGAGATTCATCTTCTGGGTCTTACATGGATGCCCTCTCTTTTCTGCTCAGCTTCTCAGATGAAGTCAAAGTGCCATTTGGCTAACTGGAAAGTAGTCCCTATGTGAAATGGAATCCATAAGTTTGTGTTTTTGGCATTTGGGTCTTTGTAAATAAAGAAATAGTTTTTTGTTGGAAACGGTTTCAAGCAATAGAAGCTGTCTGTTTCCTTTATGAAGGCTTGCTCGCAAAATTCGGGAAAATAGATTCTCTACCGACAATCAAAATTTTGAATCTCTCTCCCTCTCCCAGACACAATAGTCACAATCCTTGTCTCAGAGAATTTGTTTCCTAGAAACACTTCCTTTTGGCCTTCTAAGATTTCAGGGAGCCAAACTGAATCAGGGATGGACGTGATGAGGTCGATCACCGTCTTCCTCAGGGGATAATTGCGGAGCTTCTCTAGACTCCTCATAGAGATTCCTCAAATCCACAAAAATAGAAATAAATTCTAATAAATTTGAAAATAAATTAATTGATGGTAAAAGCAAATTTACAATCCTTTAAATAGTGATATCAAACATAGGACAAAGTTTCAGAATCAAACTCCAACTCAAACTCCCTAAAAACATGACTTCCTATGAGTAGTAAACTTGGCCTAACCACGCTATTCTCCTAACTTTTCTAAGCCCTTTTCATATTGGGTACGACTCCTAAAACTCAAAGAATTAAAAGTTATAACCAAACTAAAACTTACTATAAATAGTAAAAATGAAATTAAAATGGACTTGATCTAAGGGAATCTTGCAAGCTTCTCCTACCCCAAAATCATATATCATACATTGAATAACTCATTCTGGTTTGCGAGATATGCCTATTTTAGGGTTTTGACGGCCCTGATCACTTCCGCCTTCGATCGGGCCTTCTCTGGTCCATTTTTGCCATGAAAGTGTCTGTGACCCATTCTACATCACAAACGACCTGTTCTCTCTAATAAGGTTTCCTATCACATTGGTCACCCTCATTTTTCGCAGTGTTTATCATACCATGTGGTCCACCTCGTGGTGATCTAGATTGTTTATCTAGTCCCACCCCTGGTGGGCCATGTAGCATTTCTTTACCATGATTTTTAATTAAAAAACATTCAGATTTACAGTATCCAAGATACTTGAAAAGATCACCCCACCCAAACAATCCATTGATTAGAGGCCTTCATTGTCCATAAAGATGATGGGTAGAAACAATGGTCCGCATTTCATCACCCTTCATCATCCATGCCTGCCTGCCTGCCTGCTAAACACGCCTTCACCACAGAGCGGCGTGGCACAAGGGGCTAGCAACAATAGAAGAGGAAGAAATGCAAGCAGCACGTCCAAAATTCTTCTGTATCTGTTTTGCAATAAGCATTCTCCAACGCAATGCAAACACTTGAATCATCATGCAACCATGACTGTTTTTAATTTATTACATTTATTTGTTTGGACGCTCAACTATATCAAATTGAAGATATTTGATTCAATAAAGAAAGCTGGAAAAGAGAAATGTTTCCTTTTCTTTAGCTCTGTGTTAGAAAGGAAATGAGCATTTAGTGAGAAAATCTGAGGAAAAGGAAATATATTTCCACATATCCGAGAAAATTGATTTCCCTTTCTCCAGAGCCAAGTCCCAAGTTATGGATGCTAAGGCAATCGCAATTTGGTCATTTTTAATGTGGAAGAAATTATTAAAATTCACTACAAACAGTGGTGAAACTGCCTCTTCCATTCCATAACAACCATTACAGATCCAATTCCATCTCTAGAAGTAATGGCTAGAAAAGTTCACTACATCACAATATTGCGTACAATAAGCAGTACAAGAAAAGCCAACATATCAGCAAAGAACACCCTCCCACAAGCTTTTGCTGAAATATGTAGTAATTTCGGCTTGTATTTTACTTCCATCCAATGAAATCTAACGTGAAGTGCTTTTGAATCTTCCCATCGAGAATTGCGCTGAAATGAAGTAATGGCTAGAAAAGTTCACTACATCACAATATTGCGTACAATAAGCAGTAGAAGAAAAGCCAACATATCAGCAAAGAACACCCTCCCACAAGCTTTTGCTGAAATATGTAGTAATTTCGGCTTGTATTTTACTTCCATCCAATGAAATCTAACGTGAAGTGCTTTTGAATCTTCCCATCGAGAATTGCGCTGAAATGAAAGAAACCCAAATCTCCTAACTTCATCCAACTTGAATTGCAACCATTCAGTACTCGACGGTTATGCTCCACAAGTACAATTCTTCTTTTGGAACTCTCAAAACAAGGCTTACCAAACCAGATCCTTCATTGTATGTGAACTCGACTTCCTCTTCATCGACGGTTATTCTCTTGGGCTTAATAGATGAATAGGCCCCGAAAACACCACACCCTCTGACTTTCATGTCAATGGTCGAACTTCTCTCAGCTTCGTATCTCAACTCTTTGATGGCTCCTCCAGAGTTGAACATCTTGACAAGTCCGATTGGAGCGAATGAAGCACTGCTCGATAATTCCTTAACTGGAACAACCGTAAAAACTTCGTATTCGCGGGACTTCAGTGTAATGGGCAAAGATGCATTCTTCGGAAGAAAAACTACCTCTCCTGCAATGGAACAAATTGGAATATTTTAATTTACCATTTCAAGAACTCAAAGATCTATAGAAAAGTTCTATGAGGAACCATATCATGATCCTCAAGTTGTCAATTAGCAAAAGTGGGGCCCATGACTAGTGATCCAGATAGTTGATGTAATGGGCCCAAATATGAGTTGAATATATGATAATCCTTCACCTTCTTTCCTCAAATAAATGTGGGCCATTGCTGCATTTCTTTCTAACAGTCTATTTGCATGCCGACAGCGGGGCCCACATCTATACAAACTGAAAACTTGAGGATGATAGACGTCAAATTCATAGACCGAATCCACCATGTCTTACCGCTCAAATGTGAATATACAATAGCATTTCCATTCCAGCCATCTCCAGCAATCTTGGGCAAGTAAGCGATGTCCCTTGATCGGATGATTCCAGTGATTGTGCCAGGGTGTTCGTCATGGATAAGATTCACCTTTCCGACTTTACACCACCCAGCTCCTTGGCAGTTGAAGACCCCAACAACTCCAGAGAAGTCATTCAAATTCCATATCTTCAGAAGACTGCAATAACGACAATAGACTTGTTAGTCAATTTAGAAACTCAATAGACAGCATAGCAGTTTAAGTAAACCTTCCTCCCTCCTCTCTCTCTCTCTCTCTCTCTCTCTCTCTCTCTCTCTCTCTATTTATTTATTTATTTATACCTTTTTCCATCTCTAGCAGGATCTGTAAACAGGCAATCCTTGGTGGGTTTTCCTGGAAGCTTGGCTCTCAATATCGATCCATCGGGAAGTACGAGCTTCTTCAACAAATCAAAGTCATGGTCTCCGGGTTTGTCACTGCATGGAATGGCTTTCTAACATGAGCGAATGTTTCAGTGGCTGGAAAAGCATATGCAATAAGGGTGTATTTGGATGCTCAATCAAATTTGAATTGATCATTACATATGACAGATGTTACCCAATAAAAATGTGGGATCACCATCAATCATGATGATGACCAATCCGCAAATGCAATTTCATGTGTTTCTTCATGTGGAACCTTAAACAGTCATGATTTCAGTTTTGGGGCATGGTTAAAGGACTCAGCGACTTAGACTGATTTGTTTGGTCTTGAGTTTGAGTAGTGACTCGCTTGAGATGGGGTCTGAGTCGACTCAGACAAGTCATACGGGACTCATCTGAGTCTTGAGACCAAGATTGGGTTTCGTTCGCCCATATTGTTAACAGAGCAGGGCTTGCTGCACTTGGGACAGTTCCACTTCATCAAATTGAACTATTGTAGAAATTTGCAATTAGATTCAATCAAGTGTCATGAGGTACTAAGCTATTCCGTTTACTTGAGGTAGCTAAGCTATACTTTTACTGCAGTGAAATTAATACCTAACATAAATGGCACATCCTCCGACCGCACGAGCTGCTCCATGGTATTCAGCCATCGGGTGAACGCTCTGAGGAATGACATCAATCACCAAATAACCAATCATGATTTCCCAAAAACTCAGGAAATGTTGAAAGATAAAGCTATCAGGAAACAGGATTATTGTAGCTTACATGAAACATATCCCAATCAGGCTGCATGAATTCTCCAAGGAACAAGGTGTTGTAGGCAACAGATGCAATATGGATTGTATGTGACGCTGGGACTCCGGCCAAAAATCATCAGATGCTCTTATCACAGCAGTCCTCTTTGAGCTATATGCCAAGAAATGAAACATCAAATTAAGAATCATGAAAGAAAGTCAACATATGAGATCCCATAAGAACCTTTTGAGAACCATTCCACCGTGTTGTATATATATACCCATCACCTCACTTGGATTTAGGGTCAGGAAAAAATCAGGCTGTTTTGCAACTTAGGTGGGCCCTGGTGATAAACAAAGGCAGGTTTCCCTCTGCACTTTTTTCCCTTTGTTGTGGCCAACCTGAATTTTGAATTAGGTTTATTTTTGGGCCACAAGGGTTTCATGAGGTGATTATCTGATGCACGGGTTGGAGGTTGTGCACACATCACATGGGATGAGTTCTCATGGAAGATATTTGCGAACCAGTTCCTAGGAGATCATTTCTCATCTTGAAATTACATATAAACGGTGGATGCTAAACAAATGTAAAAAGAAAATGTAAAGAATCAAATGAATCAGTACCTGTATAAACCATCTGTGTTGTGACTCATGCACGATATTATTCCATTGTCGGGGAAGTTTCTAGCGATCGAAGCCTCTAAAGCCTGATGGTACTTTCTAGCAAGTTTCACTCTCCCACCGTGGCCTGCTCCTAGCGTCTCAAGAATGTTTTGGACATCTACTTTGACACCATCAATTCCAGCAGATGAGAGATATGAGTGAAGCTCATCATAGAAATTAAACACTTTCTCAGGGTTCACGAGGCCGAGGCCATTGGAAGCGATGCTGTTCAGAGCTTCACAGGATTCGTTGGACTGAACTCCAGGAGAAGAAATGGGATATGCCATCTTAGATTCATAATGTTCCATTCCAGTAACACCAGGCCTAACTCCACCCCAGTAACCGGTTATTGCATGCCAAACATAAACATATCTGGTATTAAGACAAGCAACAGAAAAAAAGAAAATGTTAGCAAAATAATGATAGCGGTATGACATTCAAAAAATTGAGGTCAGATGAATACACAATGAATACATGATCTAAAGACGCTTCGTTTTGATTGTTTTTTTGGCAACCCAAGTGATGATTGGTGGGCCCATCATATATGAAACATGCCTTAATTTATCCCAATCAGATGACCTTAACCATCTTACAAAAAATGGTCAATTGCAACCAATGTTAATGGTTTAACTGAAGCCTAATCGGACAGTGAGGATCTTAACCACCCAATTAAAATTTGACAATTTCAACCAATGGTCCAGGTTTAGCTGAGACCCTAACATGTGGCACATGTACGTTTATTGGGCCGACAAAAGACTGGAACATTGTATGTTCCCTTCAAACTCTATAATTGGTAAAAAATCATAAAAACATAAACATGGAAATGGCATCTTACTTCAGATCATGCTTTTCTTTGATTTCGGAAACAACGTGCGCCAGTCCCATTGCTGGGTCCTCTTCTCTGTGACCCTCTTTCCCATTCTTCTGAAACTTGTGGTTTTCCTTAATATTGGTTAGCCTGTTTGTGAAGCTGAAAGAGAAGAACATATTTCTTTCGATAAGTTGGAATAGAAGAAAATAACGGCACAGATGAAATCAAACGAAGAAGCCTAATCAAGTTCTCACTTTGTTGTGCCTTGAAGTTTAGATGCAATGCGAGTGGAGTCCATGCCAACCGATTGCCATCCATCATCAATTATAATGAATTTTGGGGGAATTCCACCTTTCTCTAGACTGCATGAACAAATATGTGTTACTAAAAGTCTATGATGCTGAAGAAACCATGTAAAATGTTAGTTATACAAAGATGAGAAAAGTACCTTTCAAGCCCTTGTCTTACTCCGTCAGCTGTTACATCCGTATAAAATGCATCCCACGTGCACCAGCCAAACCAGTTCAGCATGTCAGGCATCTGTCATGAGAGCATGGAAGAAACCCATATCATTAAGGAGATTGTGAAGTTAAAACAAGGGTAAGTATCAAGTGTGCCTAGCTTGCAAAATGTAGCAAACATCTCCATCTGTAAATTGATTATGGACTGAAATTCAGGTGAATAGGGGTCAGTATCAATTGTGCCTAGAAAATGTAGCAAACATCTCCATCTGTAAATTGATTTTGGACAGAAATTTGTACATTGTACATTTCCTGACTACATTTTGAGAAGTTAGGCCAAATCCAAAATTGAATGTGCATAGGATTCTCATCTACACAACCAATGGGTGGTGGGAGAGAGAGATGTTTGGTACATGATCTCATGAGTTGTGCTCTTAAATAAATGGAAATTGCATGATCAGCAAGTTGAAAGAAAGTACCTTCTTCTTTTCACGATGAGAAAATGTCTGCATGTGCTTTTCAACAGTCCTATAAAAATTCATTCAAAGTGTGTATGAGTTAAAGGTCTACACTCAACACAACTTAAAATTAGTGTAAATTCTGATCAAAGGAGCAACAGAAGATCATGTCATGGTTTGAGACTCGGTGACTTGGATTGACTCGTTCGCTCTCGAGTCGTCTGAGTAGGCTCAGACGAGTCGTATCGGACTTGTCCTAGTCAATTATTTAATGACAATGATTAAACTTAATATAAAGCAGAACGAATGAGACGAGAACTATAGCAGGTACCAACTTTTGGCATTCTCCTCTTACACATGGCACGCACATCCAAGACCTATAGCCACTTATCCAATGGTGTTTGATGTATTACACATGGGGAATGGATATTTCTCTTCTTTTCTTGTAAGGTATTTTAGTCATTGTGCTACAACCCTTTTTCCTTTATTGTATGGCTATTTGGCTAACCAAATTAGTCTAGTCACTCATTACTCTCTCTCTCTCTCTCTCTCTCTCTCTCTCTCTCTCTCCCTACTCTAAATCTTACTTGGTATCATGGAGTATGTTGTACTCTTTACTCTTATATCTTACTTGGTATCAAAGCATATGCTGTACTAAATCTCTCAACTGCAAATCTTACTTGGTATCAGAGCGTATGTTGTACTAAATCTCTCTATACTCTATATCTTGGTATCAGGGAGTATGTTGTACTCTATACTCTAAATCTTACTTGGCATCAAAGCATATGCTGTACTAAATCTCTCGACTGCAAATCTTACTTGGTATCAGAGCGTATGTTGTACTAAATCTCTCTTTCTCCCGCTAAATCTTACTTGGTATCAGAGAGCATGGTGTAAAGATAACCAATCCACTGAAACAATTGATCGACAGTTATTGATGCAGAAACAGAAGATTCCCAGGATATCAAACTTAATCTAATATCAAAATTGACATTGTAGAAAGAGAGAATTGAAACCACATTTAGGACTAGGTTGTACATAACAATCTTAGGATGGTTTCCTACAAGTTGCAAGAGATTTCCTCAATTAGGACCTATTTGGATAGTAGGAAGACAAAAGAACAGAAAAGAAAATATAATAATTACCCAAATATGATTTTCATGATCACTATTCAAACATGGATTTCATTTTTTAGGGGTCTTGTTTGGATATCAAGTGGAAATCTCGTTTTTGTGAGACAATGCTCACCTTGTAATCCCATGCTAGGAAACTTTGACTTTGGATGAGTAGAATGATTGTTACATGGAATTCATACTATTTTTTTTATATCCAAACATAGTGAAACATTTCATCATGAGAAAAGTGCTTTCATTATCCTCTATCCAAACATGCTCTTAGGGGATTTGAATGCAATCTAATCCATGAAATCGTTTCCTCAAAACTCAATTTTTAAATAGAACTTCTGAAACTAAACATTATCCCATGGGCTCTCTTAGGTGATTCAAATGCATTCTGATCCAAGAACTCGTTTCCTCAGAACTTATTTTTTAAACACAACTTTTGAAACTAAATGTTGATCCATGTGGCCCGAGTGAGAGAATGTTATAGTTATTCAAAAAGTGGGCCATCAATGATCAATAGTATCGATTAAACCGGATCAAATGGCTGTCAGATAGGTGGTGTATGGGCATGCCGATGGGTCCACAAGTTGTGATTGTATAGAATGACCATTGGGAGGCAAGCTACCGCGTTCTCATATATATGAAATTCTAGCAATTTGTGTAGTCCTGCATAGTGAGGATACAGAGATAAGGAAGATCTCTCTCTCTCTCTCTCTCTCTCTCTCTCTCTCTCTCTCTCTCTCTCAGAGGTCCAAGTTGATAGATGCCTTGTATCAAAACATCAGATGGATCACAACCGTAGATTAGATTCAGACCACTGGTCATTTCTCTTAACCATTGTAAAGCGTGTGGCACACCTGGTGCTCAAAACAACCTGAGCATTTTAGAAAAGGCATCTAAGCAAGCGGCTCCATTTGATGAGTGGCTCAGATCTTGCATGCATGCACCAAATTGCAACATGAGAGTCAGGTGTTCCAGCGCCAATTCCCTTACATACTATACTATTAAATCAAAGGCCAGTATAATTAGAGTAGGCTTCTTACTTCACTGCATTTGTGATGACATCAAATGGGTCTGATCCAGCAGCAACAAAAACCAAATGGGCCCCTTCAAATCTATCAACGGCAGGATCTCCTGAAACACAGAGAAAACATTTATCATCAATGCCTATACCATAATCATCTTCCAATCCAAAAAAAAAAAAAGAGGATGAGGAAATATACCATGCTCAATCGAGCATTTGTTCGGCCCAGCAAACCATACACTTTGGGTCCACCTTCCAGTGATCCAAATCGTTGGTATGATGGGTCCCATGACAGAAGCTAGACATCCATCATTAGATGATGCTCAACATTCAGTTTTGGCATGCGTTATATGTCGACCATTAGTTGCATTTGCCCATTTTCATTGGATGGGTAGGATCATTTAACAATGGTCCTAATGATATATGGTCCAAAAATAAAGGCTTAAGCCGAACAAAGAAGCAAGTGTTCTTTCCACAATTGAGCATCATATAGCATGTTGAAGAGAAAATAGCCAAATGATCATGGATATTCATCCATTACCGCTTTCCAAACAGATCTCTATTTCACTATCAGCATTCCCCTGGAGAACAGCTCTGAAGGCTCCCTCGAGAATAGGCAAGAATATGGTATAAACTGCAGATGGGCCCACACCATCTTCACTTCCCTCGGCAAATTGGGACCCATCATTCCCTTCAACAATCAGAAACTGAGTCTCAAAGGGGATGTCTTTCCCCGAAGAACCCATCCTCTGTGTCATCCACCACAGCTTGAAGCGGAAAGAGCACATGAACCGCAAGCCCCTGAAATACAACAACAGGATCAAAACAGAGAAGTGCTGGTCATAACCCGCAAGAAAAACCAACCAGACAAGTGACCAGCTACAGATTTCTTCCCACCATCAGTAATGAAATCAATGCATATAGAATTCCAAATATCAAATGCTCAAGACGTATTTCATTGCAAAGATCTCTTCCAAAATGCGTATAGCTAATGAAAACCATATTTCCCACTGGAAACATTTTTGAGGTGAATCTGTTTTGAAAGACGCCATGTTTGGAAAGAGAAAGAAAGTGCACAATTCACTGGGCACTTTCCCATCAAACCAGCCCAAAATTTCCATTCTGCTAATTTCACCTTGGATCTGAAACAATCAGACTATCTTTTCGTGTGTGTGTGTGTTTTATTTTTTCTTTTTCTTTTTTTGCAGAAATCAATCCGCTGACCTGCTATTGAAGACACCCAAATGCAGCAAAAAACAATATAGATGCAAATTTCAAACTGCATTGTGAAATAAAATCATATATCATCACCTGAAACATGTTCTTGATTTTTTTTTTTTTTTTTTAAATTATTAAAAACATTAAAATCTATCTTATTCTTCCATATCTTGAAAACCTTTTTTTTTTTTTGAAAATACAGAAAACTGCATTGTGAAAGAAAATCATAAATCTATCACAAGAAACATGTTCTTGAAATAAACCAAAAAACATCAAAATCTATGTTATTCTTCCATATCTGGAAAACCCGAATAAATTTTGGAAAAAAAAAAAAAAAAACAGAAAACTGCAAAACCAGGAGCCTAAATTGCCCCAGAATGCTAAAAACACAATATTTATTTTTCCATACCTTGAAAACCCAATAAAAAATGAAATAAATAGAGAAAACTGCATACACAGGAGCCTAAATTCACCCGTCGATGCTAGAAAGTGCAATCTTTAACCCAAACACTCCAAACCAATCACAATACTCAAACCAGCATCATCATCAGATAACAAAAATCAGCTTCCGAAAAATCAAACATTTTCACAACTTGAAAGTTTAATTAACAAGAAAAGAAGAGAACATTCTCATAACCCAAAGATTCAGAACTTACTCGAGCTTCCCAACAGGGAAGACACGCCGACTTCCGCCCTGGTCTGATCTCACGCCAATAAAGGCGCCGTTGATCAAGCTGTCCCCGCCGGCGGGGGTCAAAACAATGTTGTCGTGGACATCAGACAAGATTGGAGTCCCCAAAACCACCAAATTCCCATCAGCAATGGAAATTCCAGCTCCAACTGTCATCTTGAAAGGAGATCTTAAAGACCCAAAGAGGAGAAAAAATCTAAAACAGAAAACAGCCTCAGAAATCAGAGAATGCAAGCTCAAAAACCCAATAACACAGACCCAAATATCTCAAAAAACTCCCCCCAAACTCAAAGAGAAATGCCTCCAAAACCCAGAAAAATCAGCTCAAGGAACCCAAATTCTTCAAAAAAAAAAAAAAAAAAACCCAAAAAATTCAAATAAAAGACCAAAAAAAACCAGCAATTTGCAAAGAAAAGGGTACAAATGACAGAACCCAACAAGCCCGATGCATGCAGCAGAGAAAAATGTGGGTACTTATAGGTGGGGGTTGGAGCTTTTAGCCTCGGGAATCCTTAGATCCCGGGAATCGGAGTACTCACGCTATAAAGAAAATCTGGCGGGAAGCAACGGTTCCGTGTACCGGACTGTGTCAAAAACAAGCAATGAAAATCGATTTCTTTCTCTGTGTTCCGCAGGAACATCTAAAATTGTGATACTCACTTTTCTCATGTGGGCCCCACCTCAGAAATCTCCACCATCTGATCGATGGACCTGCCTTCCAGAATCCAGAATGGTTATCTGTTGGTTCTTTCTGCGGATAAGCGATAATGAAAAACACTACTATTGTGCAATCCAGGCCATCCAATTAGTGTCCTGCAAACAGACGGTTACAAATAAAGAGATGTGCTCATATCCAGCCCCTGATGACAACCAGTGAGAAACTTCTAATTTGTTGAATTCATGCAACATCCAACCCGTCCAATAGGTGGGGCTCATCATGAAGACTACCTGGTATAGAAATCTGATCGATACAGTCACTGTAAGTATGGCCCACCTAATGAGAGGACTGGAATAAAATATTTGAATTAGGTGATCTTCTCGACGAGGCCAACCTTTTGAACGGATTAGATGTAGAAACCACCTGATAGGATGAAAATTAACGGTCCAACAGGTTCACATGAACATATCTTGTAAATAAAGTACAACCCTTTGTCCAATAACAATAGAAAGAAGCTTATACATGTGATGGACGGCCGGATATTTTGTCCATCAGAAATAAAATGCAAGGCCCAACAGATAAAAAAATCTTGATGGGTGAAAGGTGGGCCCCACCTGTTTGATCCAAAGCTCTACACGATGGATCCGACGGTCAGGATCTTCTGGAAGGGTACAATGTTCTCACCATTTCCCACCTACAGTTGGACGAACAATCCTAGCGCTCGGATCAGAGGTGGTGGGCCACCCCTGATCTCGAATCGTGCGAAGGTCACAATTTCGGATGCTCTCGCGAGTCACGTGTCTTTTCTAAAAAACAGTAAAATAACATGTGCTGACGCGGACACTCTGCACGTTGACTCGAGCCCGATAAAACGGATAGGTTTTACGGGGCGTATCGGGCGTTACGAAACGCTGACGTGGAATTCCGGCACGGCACGTTGGAATGACGTGGACAGGGCGGTTGGCGTGAAACGGCAACCGAATTTGAAAATGCTGGTACACGTCGGATGAGGATGACGTCGCGACAAAATACAACTCGGAATCTACGTGGCATTTGGAGCTGCCGCTATCCAACGGTTGAGACTGACGCTGATTGCCAGCGCCCTCACCAACTTAAAATTCCTAGGGTCGGAAGCGATGTGGGGCCGACGAAGATGCCTGTGAGAAATCCGGTCCGTTCATCATTTTCTGAAGCTCACCATAGAACAATATGCTAAAAATCAGCCAAATTCGAATCTCAGGCGGACCATTCTATAAGAAACAATGTAGATTGGATACCCACCGTTGGAAACTTTGTGGGGGCCACAGAAGTTTTGGATCAGCATGATATTTGTGCCTAGAGTATATCCCACCGTTAGTAACCTCGCGAACGGCTTGGATGGCGTATACGCATCATAGCCTGCGTTACAAATGTTTCAACGGTGGTAAAAACTTATGGACGGAGCAGGTTTCTCAAGGTCATCTCTGTGGGCCCCACGTAGCTTACGAACGTCTTGTGGGCGGGGGGCACGCGCGTTTGGTCGTCAGGTTGGAACGCGATGACGTGTAGAAAATGATTGCCACGCTTGGATATTAAATGCACCGGCTTTGAGCGGTTGTAATTTTCATGATGGCTATAAATTATAATACCCTTTCATGCTCTCATTAAAGAATGTGTATAGCATCTCCAGCACGACTTGCCTATATTTTCAAATAAAACCCAAGCTCAGTGGGGCCCACCATGTTCTTGTTGTATCCAGTTTGCTAATCCATTTCATCAGCCTATTTTAGTACCATCTATCTATTTCATCCCCTTATTTTAGAATGTGAGCTTAAAATTCAAGGGAGACTAATAATTCAATGGACCACACAATGAAAACAATGCCATTAAATATCTAGTAAAGAAATTTTTCTAAAGGTCTTTAATATATGACATGACATGTATAACTAGCATGGCTGTATGAATAGAAGACTAAACGGAAGTGAAGTAGTTTTTCAAACTTAGACCCAAGCCTATATAGGGCATGGAGTAGTTGGGCCACCAGTGCATTCAGTTCCTAAAAATTCAATTCAAGTTGGAGAAATTGATGTTTGAAGTGTGAATATAAGTCAGTCATAACTTTTAATCTGGGTATGGAGACAGGATGCACAACCAATCAATCTTTACATAGTTGGTTATTCAGGGTCAACTTACACACATACTGAGTCACATCCACCAGTTTCGCAAAAAAAAATGTATGCTTCAAATGTTTAAAAAAGTTACTATTTTTAGTAATTTCAATTTTTGTCATAGTTTTTGTTTTTATTTTTGAGAGTTTTAAATATTCATCTTTTTTAGAAGTTATTTGTAGTCATTCTAAAACTCCTTTAGATAAGATTTAGCTGAACCTCCTATTTTTTTCAAAATTAAGCTTTGGATGAGTTTTATTATTTTAGGTTACTTTCAATTAAGTTAAATTTTTGCTAATTTTGATAATAACGAATTAGAGTTTATTTTTTTTCTTTAGCAATAGTGTAATTTTTGCTAATTTTGATAACATGATTTAGCTGCCTGGCCTGCAATCAACTGATCCAGTGATGGCCATCTCTCGAATATTCCTCCTCCTCTGAAATCATGTATATCCATCCAATCTTTGACTGGATAAGGTGTCCACATGCCACATTTCTTAAATGGTAGTGATTCATTGATATGTTGTACATGTGACATAAACATATGGCCAGACAAATCATGGGCCCATCATGGATGGAGGAACATCGCTTGAAAATTACACTGATCAGATGATGCTAACCATCCGATTTCGCCCAATGAATTTGGACTGCTGACCATTTGACAGCCACTAATTGAATGGTTATGACCATTTGATCAGTTTGATTTTTGGGCTCTGCTCCATCCAGAGTGGGCCCTCAACTTGGATGTTCTAGGTTGACATCCGTTTATAGCATGTGTACGGTTGATGAACCATCGCCATTTGAAAAATGGCAGCAAATGGATAGTCTCGACAACACTTGAGCGATACCACTTGTAAGCATTACCAATAATCCCCACAGGCGATTACAAGAAGCAGGTGACATGTTACAAGTTTGTTCTTCCACGATATAGCATTTAGAGAGAAATAATCCAAATGCAAATAAGGCTTAGATGATGATGATGAAAGAATTCGCCGCTCAGAACAATAGCAGAGATTCCCCGTAACATTACTTCAGAGAGGGGGACTCTTTATAATTAAATAGGGTTTTCATTTGTTTTACCCGACTATTGTAGAATCATCTGATCTGCCACTGCCATCTCATGTACATATTTTAGTCCAAAGGAGTAGACTGTTTCATCTGACGGTCATAGAATTCTCTAATCCATCTCATTTCTCTTTTATCAGTCTGAAGAAGAGGATTCTACCCATCAGACGGACTCTGTGATAGCATTTTGAATGCCCCAACAGCCATTCAAAACTGAATTTGACATATTACAGGCTAATGGCTGCATCTTGAATGATCCTCCAAACTCCTTTTGATCTAACATGATTTAGCTGCCTGGCTTGCAATCAACTGATTCAGGGATGGCCATCTCTTGAATATTCATTCTCCTCTGGAATCATGCATATCCAATCTTTGACTGGATAAGGTGTCCACATGCTACATTTCTTAAATGGTAGTGATTCATTGATACGCTGTACATGTGACATAAATATATGGGCAGACAAATCATGGGCCCATCATGGATGAAGGAACATCGCTTAAAAATTACACTGATCAGATGATGCTAACCATCCGATTTCGCCCGATGACTTTGAACTGCTGATCATTTTGTTTGTGCTGACCATTTAACAGCCTCTAATTGGATGGTTATGACCATTTGATCAGTTTGATTTTTAGGCTATCCACAATGGGCCCTCAACTTGGATGTTCTAGGTTGACATCCGTTTATACCATGTGTACAGTTGATGAACCATCGCCATTTGAAAAATGGCAGCAAATGGATAGTCTCGACAGCACTTGACCGATACCACTCGTAAGCATTACCAATAATCCCCACATGAACAAGAGCCGTTGCTGAAATGATGGAACCGGTTGGTGTCCCTCACGACGATCTCCCTCTCCATCACCTTTGAGACAAGCTTGATCGCCGAATGGCAATCGCCACACATCCTAATATTCTTCTTGATTCGAATAGTCGCTCCAGGGGGGGTATTGAGAAGCGCAAACGCAAGAGCAAGCTTCTCGCTGTGGTACTGCAACTTCGCTTCCCTCTCCTGTTGATCCACGAACAAAAGCACATAATTTGTATCTGGGATGTACCCAACTTCCTTGATTTTCCTACTTATCATCTCCCACATCCTCTGTATCTCTTCGATTTGTGGGTGCGTATCATCATTTGCAACGAATATGTGTACTGAATTCTCAATCTCCACCCAACTACAAGCAGGCTCTTTCTTCACCCCACCTTCTTTCATCATCTTCCTCACTCTTGCTGCATCGCCCCATCTTCCCGCTGATGCATAGATGTTAGAGAGTATCACGTGTGGGCCGGAAGCGTAAGGATCAAGCTCGAAAACACGTTCCGCTGCAAATACCCCCAACTCCATATTCCCATGCATTCTACAAGCGCCAAGAAGAGCTCTCCAAACAGAGGCTGTGGGCACGATCGGCATTTCTTTTATGAAGCTTTCTGCTCGATCAAGGAGGCCTGCTCGACCAAGAAGATCAACAATTGTAACGTAATGCTCGACCTTTGGCTCCACCTTATACTTCTTCATTAAATCAAAATAATACTGTCCTTCATTCAGTAGCCCACCATGACTACAAGCATTGAGAACACAGAAAAGTTATCTCATTCGGTTGGATCCCAATTCTCAGCATTTCTTCAAACTGATGGACAGCTTCTCTCCCAAGCCCATGTTGGGCACAACCAGTAAGCATTGAATTCCAAGAAACGACGTCCCCTTTATCCAACCGATCAAAGACTTTCCTTGCATCCTCAATACTACCAGATTTCGCATACATGTCGAGGAGTGTAATACCAACAAAAGCAACAAGCTAGCCTGCTTTTATCATATGGGCATGCACCCATTTCCCTTGCTCTAAAGCTCCAATGCTCACACAAGCACTGAAAACACTAGAATATGTGAAATGGGTTGCTTCGAAATCAGCCCTTTGCATCTTCCGAAATTGCCTAAGCGCATTCTCTCCCTCACCCTTCCGGCATACCCCGCAATCAAAGCATTCCAAGAAACTTCGTTCTTAGATACCAATCTGCCAAACACCGAATGAGTGATGTAGAGCGGGTCGCGAACAGTTACATGGCCAAGATGGATCAGAAAAGGCCCGGTCGACGACAGAAGTGATATGGACCATCAGACCTTCAATCAGGCGTATCTCGCAATCCGGGATGAGTTAGCCGCCGAAAAATATATGATTTTGGGGTAGAACGAGCTACTTTAGCCAACCAACCCCGCTACGCCGGGTTGTGATGCCCGGAATTGCGAAAAACCCCTGGATTGACGGTCGTTTCCCTGTTTTAATTTCAATTTTACTATAAATAGTCAGTTTTAGTTTGATTATAGCTCTTCATCCGTTGGGCTTTAGGAGTTGCGCCCAACGTGAAAAGAGCTTAGAATAATTAGGAGAACAGTTTGGTGAAGCCAAATAGGACACTTACTATTTTTGGCCGAAAACCTTGCGCACTAGTAGACATCACGACCGTCTATAAATAGTAAGTTTACTATTTATAGTAAGTCGCGAATTCTAGGAGTTGTAGTTGTAGTTTGATTCTGATTTCTTTCCCATTGCTTGGTACCCCTATTTAAAGGGCTGTGAACTCGTTTTTAGGAATTAATTAATCAGTTTCAAATTTATTAGAAATTATTTCTATTGTCTGCTTTCTTTCCTCGTGGATTCGAGAAGTCTCTGTGAGGAGTCCAGAGAAGCTCCGTGGATTCGGAGTATTTATCCTCATCACGTTCATCCTTGCATCAATTAGTATCAAAGCGAGGATTCCCCTCGGGCCGATGGCAAACAACAAAGGTATGAATCAAAATCCTGTGGACGGTGATCCAGGGATTTGTTATCTTTCGGAAAGAATGGAAGCTTTCCACCGGGAGAGTCAGTTGACCATGCAAGGACTGTAGGTAACGCTCGACCGTCTTGCGGATGCGCTACTTCTGCCCCGAGCCCTAGGCGGTGCTCCACCACCTATGGTGGCTCCACTACCCATGGTTGCTGTACGACACAACCCCGATTTTCGTAGAGCACTACCAGTGGCAAACCGTAGGGCTACACCAGATGATTTAAGTTCTAGCGACGAAGACCTTAATGAGGGTTTTGCCCGACGACCAATCATGGAGGTGATCATCTAGATCGTGCTGAAAGAGACTATCGAGGTAAGGCTGAACTTCCTAGTTTTAATGGTTTATTACGTATAGAAGATTTCCTCGATTGACTAGCCGAAGTAGAGAGATATTTTGATTATATGGACGTGCCAGATCATAAAAGGGTAAAATTGGTAGCGTTTAAATTAAAATTTGGTGCTTCTGCATGGTGGGAACAATTACAACTCTCACGAGCCGTTCAAAACAAGGCGCCTATCTCATCATGGCCACGGATGAGACGTCTTCTTCGATCACGATTTCTCCCCAGTGATTATAAGCAGATACTATTCCAGCAATATCAAAAATGCCGACAAGGAAATCGAACCGTCACAGATTACACAGAAGAATTCCAGCGGTGGCTATACGAAATGATATCTGTCAGAATCTGAGTCACAGAAAGTGGCACGATTTATAGGTGGGTTGCGGCCGACAATTCAAGACCGAGTTCAGATGTACCCAGTCAAGACCGTGGATGAAGCAGTTCAATTGGCGGGTAGGGCAGAAACACAACTTACAAGAGCTCCTGATCGTCCATATCCTTCAACTTGACCCCTCATGGCGGGTCCCACGTAGGATCCAGTACTGACACGAAAAAAAGATCCAGTAGGAGAACGTCCTCAACTTCCTATAACCGCAAATCGTGATACGGGGAGCGGCTCATCCAGACCTCAACGTACAACACCCACAACAGCAGGCCCGAGTAGGGTTCCAAATCCTTATGCTCGACAAGTCGAACAATTGTTACCATGTGGCCAGCCAGGACTACTTATCAAACACTTGCCCTCAATGTCCCGCAGCACACTTGATTATAAATGAAGGGGGCACTGAAGATGAGGCCGCAGAAGAAGACCATGGCTGTGATGAACATGAACAAACCACTGAAGAAATAACAGGTGGAGATGAAGTGACGGGCGAGGATCGTGGCGAATTTCTAGTTGTAAGGCGATTACTGTATGCCCCACGAAAGGAATTACATCCACAGCGATACAATATATTTCGTACTCGGTGCACTGTCAACAGAAATGTCTGTGATGTGATCATAGACAGCGGTAGTAGCGAGAACATCGTCTCAAGAGTGATGATGAACAAGTTGCGGCTACCAACGACGAAACATCCTTCCCCGTACTCAATTGGCTGGATAAAAAAGGTGAATGAGACCAAGGTAACTGAACAATGCACTATCTCATTTACAATTGATAAAATTATAAGGATCAAATACTTTGTGACATGGTCGACATGGAAACTTGTCATATGCTACTCGGTCGACCCTGGCAGTCGGACCGTGATGCGACCCATCGGGGACGAGATAATGTCTACATATTCGTCAAGGATAGTCGAAAAATAATCCTTGCCCCTATGGCACCAGAGAACCACCCTGAAGCTTCTAAAGTGGAGGAGAGTTCCCTCTTTACCATTCGAGATTTCATGGAGGAATACAAGGAAACCGGCGAGGTATACGCCGTAGTGGTGAAGGGCGAGGAAGAGGAACCCTCAAACATCCCTCCAAGCTTAAGGCTGTTGCTAAACGAATTCAAAGAAGTCTGGCCTGAGGATTTACCTGATGGATTGCCCCCCATGAGGGACATCCAATATCACATAGACCTCATCCCTGGGGCTAGCCTGCCCAACCGCCCTCATTATCGGATGAGTCCGAAGGAGTGTGAGATACTTCAAGGGCAAGTGGAGGAATTGATCCGTAAGGGTCTCTTGAGAGAGAGCATGAGCCCATGTGCCGTACCAGCATTATTAACGCCAAAAAAAGATGGAAGCTGGCGCATGTGTATCGACAGCCGGGCAATCAACAAAATCACCATCAAATATCGGTTTCCAATACCACGGTTGGACGACATGCTCGATAAGCTAGAAGGGGCCAAGGTGTTCTCTTAACTTGATCTAAGGAGCGGGTACCATCAGATTCGTATCCGACCCGGTGATGAGTGGAAAACGACGTTTAAGACCAAGGAAGGGTTGTATGAGTGGCTGGTCATGCCCTTCGGCTTATCGAACGCACCAAGTACTTTTATGCGTTTGATGAATCAAGTTCTAAAACCGTTCACTGGCCGATTTGTGGTAATATATTTTGATGACATATTGATATATAGCCAGGATGAGGCGGAGCACAGGAAACATCTCAGGCAGGTGTTGCAGGTCCTACAAATTAACAAGTTGTACCTCAACTTGAAGAAGTGTAGTTTTTTAACTGACAGCCTATTGTTTCTAGGATTTTTGTAATGTCCACAGGCATTCGTGTGGACGATGAAAAGGTGCGAGCTATTAGGGAATGGCCGATCCCGACAAACATTTATGAGGTGAGGAGTTTCACGGGTTGGCGACTTTCTATCGTTGATTTGTGCGAGATTTTAGCACTATAGTCGCGCCTATAGCAGATTGCATGAAAAATGGACCGTTCCAGTGGACCGATAAAGCTGACAAGAGCTTTCATGAGATCAAGCATCGTTTATCTACAACACCGGTCTTAGTTCTTCCTAATTTCGACAAATTGTTTGAGGTTGAGTGTGACGCTTCATACATCAGAATTGAAGGAGTATTATCACAGGAAGGCAGACCGGTAGCTTTCTACAACGAGAAGCTCAGTGAAGCCCGAAAGAAGTGGTCGACTTATGAGCTTGAGTTGTACGCAGTTGTTCAGGTGCTGCGACATTAGCGACATTATTTGATTCAAAGAGAGTTTGTTCTGTACACTGACCATCAAGCATTAAAGTTTATTAATAGTTAGACTAACGTGAATCGTGTGCATGCTAGATGAGTTGCGTTTTTACAGGAATTTACGTTCGTTCTGAAGCACAAGTCAGGGAAGCAGAACAAGGTGGCTGATGCACTTAGCCGTCGTGGATCATTACTGGTTACAATGAGCAACGAGGTGGTCAGCTTCGACTGTCTCAAGGAGCTGTATGTTGAGGATGAAGACTTCAAAGATTCTTGGGTGAAGTGTCAAGAAGGTCACCCCAGCGACCTTCATATACAGGACGATTTTCTCTTCAAAGGGAATTGATTGTGCATCCCCCAAAGTTCCCTGAGGGAGCAGATTATTTAGGAGCTACATGGAGGTGGCCTCGGTGGACACCTTGGGCGAGACAAGACGCGAGCTCTTGTGGAAGAGCGGTATTACTGGCCGCGATTAGTACGTGATGTGGGGAAAGCCGTACAACGTTGTCATGTTTGTCAGACCTCCAACGGGCAATCTCAGAATACGGGCCTCTACACCCCGTTACCTGTGCCTGACGGTCCTTGGGAGGATTTATCAATGGACTTCGTGCTTGGTCTGCCACGAACACAACGCGACATGGATTTAGTGTTCGTGGTAGTAGATCGTTTCTCCAAGATGACGCACTTTATTCCATGCAAGAAGACTCTCGATGCAACACACGTGACAAATCTATTCTTCAGAGAAATTGTGCGGCTACACGGGGTCCCAAGACTATTACTTCTGACCGTGACACGAAGTTCATAAGCCACTTTTGGCGGACTTTGTGGACTCGATTCGATACACGACTTCAGTTCAGCAGCGCCTACCACCCACAAACTGACGGTCAAACTGAGGTTGTGAATCGCACGTTAGAAAACCTCCTTCGATGTATTTCAGGAGAAAAATCAAAGCAGGGATTGGACTTTGTCTCAAGCGGAGTTTGCATTCAACAACATGGTAAACCGCTCGACAGGAAAATCCCCTTCTAGGTTATTTACGGACGAGTACCTCGCTACACACTAGACTTGGTCCCTCTGCCCAAGCTCCCAGGCATGAGCATTACAACAGAACATATGGCAGACAAGATCATGAGCATTCATGCGGAGGTACAAACCAAGTTACATGCCTCGAACGAGAAGTATAAGGAGTAAGCGGACAAGCATCGGCGACGAAAAGTGTTCGAGGTGGGCAACCAAGTAATGGTCCATCTGCGTAAAGAAAGATTTCTGACCAGAACGTACAACAAGTTGAAGAATAAAAAGATTGGACCGGTACCAATCATTCGAAAGATCAATGACAACGCCTATGTTGTTGATCTTCCAGATGACATGGCGATCTCACGGACTTTCAATGTCGCGGACCTGACCGAGTATCATGAACCAGAGCATGACGAGAACTCGAGGATGAGTTCTTTTGAAGTGGAGGAGACTGATAGAGCGGGTCGCGAACAGTTACATGGCCAAGATGGATCAGAAAAGGCCCGGTCGACGTTACATGGAGAACCATCGGATCAGTCAAAGTGGCATCCGAGTGACTTAATCTGCGACCATCAGTCAATCAGGTGATCTCGCAATCCGGGATGAGTTAGCTGACGAAAAATATATGATTTTGGGGTAGAACGAGCTACTTTAGCCAACCAACCCCGCTACGTCAGGTTGCGATGCCCGGAATTGCGAAAAACCCTGGATTGACGGTCGTTTCCCTGTTTTAATTTCAATTTTACTATAAATAGTAAGTTTTAGTTTGATTATAGCTCTTCATCCGTTGGGCTTTAGGAGTTGTGCCAAAGTGAACGTGAAAAGAGCTTAGAATAATTAGGACATCCCATGGCTAGATTTTTAAACTTGGTCTCAGCCCTCGGATCAAGTGTTTGATCCCAAGCCCTTGTGGCCTTGCCATAGTAACCCAGACCAGTGACCCGATTCGACTCGATGCCAACTCGATCCCCAAAGCTAGATTTTTAAGCTTGGGCTCAACCCTTGGGTTAAGCATTTGAGCCCAAGCCCTTGCAGCCTTGCCCCAGTAACCTAGCCCGATGACCCGATCCGACTCGGTGCCAACTCGATCCGACTCGGTTCGGATCAGTCTAGCCCAGACCTGGACTTAGATTGAGTCAGGCATGCTGGACTCGGTACTGAGTCGGATTGAGTTCGGGTTAGGCCTTTTTCAAAACCCAATTGAGTCGGGTAAGACCTAACTGGGTCCGACTCGATACGATGCCCACCTCTACTCATATCTGAGAAAATTGATTTCCCTTTCTCTGGAGCCAAGTCCCTTGTTATGGATGCTAAGGCAAACGCAATTTGGTCATTTTTAATGTGGAAGAAATTATTAAAATTCACTAGAAACAGTGGTGAAGCTGTTAGACAGACTCACATATACCTTGTATAGCTAGCATACTTTGTATAGTTCGTTTCCATAGGTAGAGGATTTTGGTTTTATTATTTTCCTTGTATAGATGTTGTAATCTCTATATACTCAACCGCTTTGGGTTGTCTCAAATACACAAAAGCTTTCAGCTCTTCTCTGTTTATATGGTATCAGAGTTTCACTGATCCAAATCCGGTACCACCTGTCAGATCCGACCATCCCTGTTGCGTCCGGCCACCATCCCTGCTCGTCCGACCGCTACTGCGTCGTCCGGCCACCCTTGCCGACCATCACTACGTCGTCCGACTACCCTACAGCGTCGCCCCTGCTCGTCCGACCACCCCTCTATTCGTCCAACGCCCCTGCGTCGTCCGACCACCCCTATTGCTCGATCTGTTCAAGTTCCAGCAACCCCTGTTGCTGTTGTTCCCATCCGGCAACCCCTGTTACTGTTCTAGATCTCGCTTTTCCCGATCTAGTGCCAGATCTAGATCCCCTGTTGCTGATCTAGATTTTTCATATCCAGATCCACTGTTGCTGTTGCTATTCCGCCAGATCCAAATCTTGATTTTCCAGATCCAGAGCCCCTGTTGCTATTGCTGTTCCGCTAGATCCAGATCTGATTTTCCAGATCCAGCAACCCCTGTTGCTGTTGCTATTCCGTCAGATCCAGATATTGCAACCCCTTGGGTATCTCCTGTTGTGTGGTACATCTAAAACCTTCTTCTGCTCCAACTCTTTGCGTGCTTTACATTACTTCCGATCAATGGACAAGAACTCATCACGTATAGAGGCCCCACGTTGTAGTTTTGATGGTACCAACTATTCGCTATAGGCCATCCATTTTCAGAACTTCCTCAAGGGTCGTGGTTTGTGGGGACTAATTGATGGATCTGTTACTATGCTCACTTCCACAGATGTTGACAAATTGGCTGATTGGGAAATGAGTAATGGACGGATTATTACCTTGATTCTCGATTCGGTCGATCGGTCCATTGCTGTTGGCCTCACAC
Source organism: Magnolia officinalis (assembly GCA_021015155.1). Lineage (NCBI taxonomy): Eukaryota > Viridiplantae > Streptophyta > Magnoliopsida > Magnoliales > Magnoliaceae > Magnolia > Magnolia officinalis. The sequence continues at coordinate 1,724,224 of JAJHSJ010000015.1, forward strand.
CTCATCGCACGGCTAAGGCAATGTGGGAGCATCTTCAGACAATTTATCAACAGAGTAATGCGGCCCGTTATATTGTCTGGACCAGGATCTCGTTAACCTTACTCAAGGTGACGACAGTATTCAATTATTTTACTCTAAAATTATTACAATTTGGACTGAGATGACTATGATGGATCCAATATTTCCTTATGACTTTAAGATTTTCCAAATTATGTGCGAGAGTGCGCAAGTTCGCCAATTTCTTATGAAGCTGCGTCAGGAATTCGAGTATTGTTGGGCTGCTCTCTTAAATCGTAGCCCTACTCCTTCATTGAATTCGGTTATTAATGATCTATTGGCTGAGGAACAACGACTGAAAGTTCTCTCTCTTCCTTCCTCAACTCCGGGATCATCTGATATGGTGCTTGTTGTGTCCACCACTACACCAACACGTGGTTCCACTCCTTTGACTTGTCACAGCTGTAACAAGGTGGGTCATGTTGTTGCTCAATGCAAAGAATGGTGCGCTTATTGTCGATGGACTGGTCATGGTATTCAGGACTGTCGTACACATGCATATGCATCTTCTTTCGGCCGTGGACGTGGTGGTCGTGGTCGTGGTCGTTGTCGTGCTCTTTTGCTACTACTGCCACTATTTCTTCCGAGCCGTCTGCATCTTCTGTTGACGGTCTTTCATCACCTTTGACTCCTACAATGCTCCAGCAAATCGTTCAGGCCCTTTCTGCGGCCGGTATGTCAGGTATATCCCCATCTTCTTCATTGTTCTTCGATTCGGGTGCTTCCAATCATATGACTGGTGTTGTATCCCATCTTCGTGACATTCGTCCCTACACCGACAATCAGGTTATTTCTACTGCGGATGACATTAGATTACCTATTCAGTCCGTTGGATTATTGACTTTCTCTCCTTCTGCTCATCGCCAGTTCACCCTTCGTGATGTGTTTTATGTCCCTAACCTCTCCTCCAATTTAATTTTAGTTGGTTAACTCACATTCAATAACTGCTTAGTCATATTTCTTCCCAACTGTTATTTTGTGCAGGATCTAGCGACGGGGAAGGTACTTGGAATGGGTAGGCGCCATGGTTGTCTGTACGTGCTGGACTTTAATCTATCTGTCACTCCGGCTCGTTGTTTCTTTTTTCCATCTTCATCAGATATTTGTTCGGCAAATAAATTGTGGAAACTGTGGCACTTTCGCCTGGGTCATCCACATTCCGATCGGTTAATTCAGTTATTTTCTTTTGGCATGTTAGAGAACGTTTCTCTTAATAAAAAAGATTTGGATTATTCTTGTTCATTTGTTGTCTTTCAAAAAGTAAATGTATTCCTTTTCCTCTAAGTATTACAAAATCATCTTCTATGTTTGAACTTGTGCATACAGATGTCTGGGGTCCTTCACCAATTGTCACTCTCTGGGTTACGTTACTATGTTATATTCATTGATGATTTCATACGTTACACGTGTATTTGCTTTCTGCACTCGAAGTCACAGGTTTTTGAAAAATTTATGATATTTCACTCTATGGCGGAGACTCAATTTGGATTCAGTTCAAACTCTCTGCTCTGACTCAGGGGGGAATATCTCTCAACCGATTTTCGTACATTTCTTCAGGGTCATGGGATTATTTATCAGACCACCTGTTCTGATACTCCACAACAGAACGGGGTGGCTGAACGAAAAAATCGTCATATTGTTGAAACTGCCAACACACTGATAACAGCTATGAGTGTTCCTCGTTCTTTCTGGGCGGAAGCAATGTTATATTCAGCCTACTTGATTAACCGAATGCCAACCAACGTTCTGAACAGTAAATTTTCATACTTTGTTTTTCACCGCTTCCCTCCTGCATATTTCACATTTCGTGTTTTTGGTTGTGTCTGTTATGTTCACCTGGCTTCACGTGAGTGTAACAAACTATCTCCCAAATCGATCAAATGTATGTACTTGGGATTTGGAGAAACTCAGAAAGGTTTTCAATGTTATGATCCGGTTTCTCGTCGTGTTCGGGTTTCACGACATGTTGTTTTTCTTGAACATATTACCTTTCATTTATCTCTTCCTCCTCCGCATGCCCCAATATCTCTTAGTCTAACCACCTTTTCTGATATTCCTTTTGCCTCGAGTACTCTTCCTCGTCCGTTGCAGGTTTATTCGCGTCGATCACGTACAACTCCACCACCTATTACTCAACCCAAACCTACTGTACCTGTTGCAGATCCTGAACCTACCTCGATACGTTGTTCTGATCGTGTACATCGAGCGCCTGAACGCTTGATATGCTCTGTCTGCCATGAATGCTACTCTGAATACTGTTTCTATTCCTACTTCATACTCTCAGGCAGTCACTCATGATTGTTGGAAAAAGGCTATGGCAGAAGAACTTTCGACAATGGATGATAATCATACGTGGGACATTGTCACTCGACCCGCTGACTAACAACTAATTGGTAGCAAATGGATTTATTCTGTCAAGCTCAAGTCTGATGGATCATTGGATCGATACAAGGCTCGACTTGTCGCTCAGGGATACAAACAGGAATACAAAATTGATTATGATGAGACATTCGCTCCCGTGGTCAAGATGAAAACTGTTTGTACTCTTTTGAAAATATCTTCCGTTCGCTCTTGGCCACTTGCTCAGATGGATGTGAAAAATGCTTTTCTTCATGGATACCTCCAAGAAACAGTATATTTGAAACCTCCTCTTGGGTCTTTAATCCCTGACAATAGGGTATGTCGCCTAAAGAAAGCCCTGTATGGCCTCAAACAGGTACCTCGGGTATGGTTCCAACGCTTTTACGATGTTGTTACCGGCGCTGGCTTTACTCAAAGTAGTCATGACCCATCCTTATTTTTGCGCACCACTGTTCACGGATTATCATTGTTCTTGTCTATGTTGATGACCTACTTCTGACTGGTAGCGATGCTACTGACATATCTAGCCTTTAAAGGAAGTTCTGCAATCCTCCTTCAAGATGAAAGACTTTGGCCATCTCACATATTTTCTTGGGCTTGAAATTTCATGTTCTAAACGTGGGATCTTGGTCAGCCAGCGTAAATATACCAAGGATCTTCTCGCCTTGGTATCATTGACGGATCAGAAAACAGTTCAGACTCCTTTAGAACTTAACGTTCAATATGGCCGTGATGATGGTGATCTACTTGCACAGCCCGACTTATACCGTCGTTTGGTTGGGAGTCTGGTTTACTTAACTATGACTCGCCTTGAAATTGCCTACGCTGTCCAAGTCGTCAGTTAGTTTGTTTTTGCTCCTCGAACTCTTCATATGACTGCGGTGTTGCGCATCCAACGGTACCTACGTAGAACTCTAGATCGATCACTGTTCTTCTCCTCCACGGCGACTCTGGACCTTCGTGCTTATTCGGATGCTGATTGGGCCGCTTGCACTCTCACACGAAGATATACCACTGACTACTGTGTTTTTCTCGGCACTCTCTCATCTCTTGAAAGTGTAAGAAGTAGGCCACTGTTTCCAAATCAATCACAAAAGCCAAGTATCGGGCGATGTCTCTGCGTGTAATGAGCTTGTCTGGTTACATGGACTTCTTTCCGACTTGGGCGTTCCTCTGCAGAATCCTACTCCACCCCATATTGATAATCTAAGTGTCATTCAGATTGCCTCTAACCTGGTCTTTCATGAACGGACAAAGCATATTGAAGTTGACTGTCACTTTATCTGCGAGAAATTTCAGTCTGGGCTCATTTCTCTTCCACATGTTGCATCCCATGATCAGATTACAGACAGAACACCAAGTCTCTCACTTCTGCACGTCACTCATTTCTAGTTGGCAAACTATTACTTGTCGATGACCCGCATTAGTTTGAAGGGGGGGGGGGGGATGTTAGACAGACTCACATATACCTTGTATAGCTAGCATACCTTGTATAGTTCGTTTCCATAGCAAGAGGATTCTGATTTTATTATTTTCCTTGTATAGATGCTATAATCTCTATATATTCAACCCCTTTGGGTTGTCTCAAATACACAAAAGCTTTCAGAAGCTGCCTCTTCCGTTCCATAACAACCATTACAGATTCAATTCCATATCTAGCAGTAATGGCTAGAAAAGTTCACTACCCTCTTCCATTCCATAACAACCATTACGGATCCAATTCCATCTCTAGCAGTAATGGCTAGAAAAGTTCACTACCCTCTTCCATTCCATAACAACTATTACATATCGAATTCCATCTCTAGTAGAGAGCTAGAAAAGCTCACTACATCACCGTATTGCGTACAGGCAGCAGAAGAAAATCCAACATATCAGCAAAGAACACTCCCACGAGCTTTTGCAGAAATATGTAGTAATTTCAGCTTGTATTTTACTTCCATAAAATGAAATCCAACATGAAGAGCTTTTGAATCTTCCCATCGAGAATTGTGCTGAAATGAAAGAAACCCAAATTTCCTAACTTCATCCAACTTGAATTGCAACCATTCAGTACTCGACGGTTATGTTCCACAAGTACAATTCCTCTTTTGGAACTCTCAAAACAAGGCTTACCAAACCGGATCCTTCATTGTATGCGAACTTGACTTCCTCATCATCAACAGTTATTCTCTTGGGCTTAACCGATGAATAGGCCCCGAAAACATCACACCCTCTGACTTTCATGTTGACAGTCGAACTTCTCTTGGCTTCGTATCTCAACTCTTTGATGGCTCCTCCAGAGTTGAACATCTTGATAAGTCCGATGGGAGCGAATGAAGCACCGCTTGATAATTTCTTAACTGGAACAACTGTAAAAACTTCGTATTCGTGGGACTTCAGTGTAATGGGCAAAGATGCATTCTTCGGAAGAAAAACTACCTCTCCTGCAATGGAACAAATTGGAATATTTTAATTTACCGATTCAAGAACTCAAAGATCTATATAAAAGTTCTACGAGGAACCATATCATGATCCTCAAGTTGTCAATTAGCAAAAGTGGGGCCCATGACTAGTGATCCAGATAGTTGATGTAATGGGCCCAAACATGAGTTGAATATATGATAATCCTTCACCTTCTTTCCTCAAATAAATGTGGGCCATTGCTGCATTTCTTTCTAACAGTCTATTTGCATGCCAACAGCGGGGCCCACATCTATACAAACTGAAAACTTGAGGATGAAAGACGTCAAATTCATAGACCACCATGTCTTACCGCTCAAATGTGAATATACAATAGCATTTCCATTCCAGCCCTCTCCAGCAATCTTGGGCAAGTAAGCGACGTCCCTTGATCGGATGATTCCAGTGATTGTGCCAGGGTGTTCGTCATGGATAAGATTCACCTTTCTGACTTTACACCACCCAGCTCCTTGGCAGTTGAAGACCCCAACAACTCCAGAGAAGTCATTCAAATTCCATATCTTCAGAAGACTGCAATAACGACAATAGACTTGTTAGTCGATTTAGAAACTCAATAGACAGCATAGCAGTTTAAGTAAACCTTCCTCCCTCTCTCTCTCTCTCTCTCTCTCTCTCTCTCTATATATATATATATATTTATTTATTTATTTATTTATACCTTTTTCCGTCTCTAGCAGGATCTGTAAACAGGCAATCCTTGGTGGGTTTTCCTGGAAGCTTGGCTCTCAATATCGATCCATCTGGAAGTACGAGCTTCTTCAACAAATCAAAGTCATGGTCTCCGGGTTTGTCACTGCATGGAATAGCTTTCTAACATGAGCGAATGTTTCAGTGGCTGGAAAAGCATATGCAAGAAGGGTGTATTTGGATTCTCAATCAAATTTGAATTGATCATTACATATGACAGATGTTACCCAGTAAAAATGTGGGATCACCATCAGTCATGATGATGACCAATCCGCAAATGCAATTTCATGTGTTTCTTCATGTGGAACCTTAAACGGTCATGATTTCAGTTTTGGGGCATGGTTAAAGGACTCAGCGACTTAGACCGACTTGTTTGGTCTTGAGTTTGAGTAGTGACTTGCTTGAGATGGGGTCTGAGTCGACTCAGACGAGTCATACGAGACTCATCTGAGTCTTGAGACCAAGATTGGGTTTCGTTCGCCCATATTGTTAATAGAGCAGGGCTTGCTTAGAAATTTGCAATTAGATTCAATCGAATGCCATGAGGTGGCTAAGCTATTCTGTTTACTTGAGGTAGCTAAGCTATACTGTTTACTGCAGTGAAATTAATACCTAACATAAACGGCACATCCTCCCACCGCACGAGCTGCTCCATGGTATTCAGCCATCGGGTGAACGCTCTGAGGAATGACATCAATCACCAAATAACCAATAATGATTTCCCAAAAACTCAGCAAATGTTGAAAGATAAAGCTATCAGGAAACAGGATTATGGTAGCTTACATGAAAGCTATCCCAATCAGGCTGCATGAATTCTCCAAGGAAAAATGTGTTGTAGGCAACAGATGCAATATGGATTGTATGTGACGCTGGGACTCTCGGAAAAAAATCATCAGATGCTCTTATCACAGCAGTCCTCTTTGAGCTATATGCCAAGAAATGAAACATCAAATTAAGAATCATGAAAGAAAGTCAACATATGAGATCCCATAAGAACCTTTCGAAAACCATTCCACCGTGTTGTATATATGCAATCCAGGCCATACATACCCATCACCTCACTTGGATTTATGGTCAGGAAAAAATCAGGCTGTTTTGCAACTTAGGTGGGCCCTGGTGATAAACAAAGGCAGGTTTCCCTCTGCACCTTGTTCCCTTTGTTGTGGCGCACCTGAATTTTGAATTAGGTTTATTTTTGGGCCACAAGGGTTTCATGAGGTGATGTATCTGATGCACTGGTTGGAGGTTGTGCACACATCACATGGGATGAGTTCTCATGGAAGATATTTGCGAACCAGTTCCTAGGAGATCATTTCTCATCTTGAAATTACATATAAATGGTGGATGCTAAACAAATCTAAAAAGAAAATGTAAATAATCAAATAAATCAGTACCTGTATAAACCATCTGTGTTGTGACTCATGCACGATATTATTCCATTGTCGGGGAAGTTTCTAGCGATCGAAGCCTCTAAAGCCTGATGGTACTTTCTAGCAAGTTTCACTCTCCCACCGTGGCCCGCTCCTAGCGTCTCAAGAATGTTTTGGACATCTACTTTGACACCATCAATTCCAGCAGATGAGAGATATGAGTGAAGCTCATCATAGAAATTGAAGACTTTCTCGGGGTTCACGAGGCCGAGGCCATTGGAAGCGATGCTGTCCAGAGCTCCACAGGATTCGTTGGACTGAACTCCCAGAGAAGAAATGGGATATGCCATCTTAGATTCATAATGTTCCATTCCAGTAACACCAGGCCTAACTCCACCCCAGTAACCGGTTATTGCATGCCAAACATAAACATATCTGGTATTAAGACGAGCAACAGAAAAAAAGAAAATGTCAGCAAAACAATGATAGCGGTATGACATTAAAAAAAATTGAGGTCAGATGAATACATGATCTAAAGACGCTTTGTTTTGATTGTTTTTTCGGCAACCCAAGTGATGATTGGTGGGCCCATCATATATGAAACATGCCTTAATTTATCCCAATCAGATGACCTTAACCATCTTACAAAAAATGGTCAATTGCAACCAATGTTTACTGGTTAAATGAAGCCTAATCGGACAGTGAGGATCTTAACCACCCAATTAAAATTTGACAATTGCAACCATGGTCCAGGTTTAGTTGAGACCCAACATGTGGCACATGTACATTTATTGGCCGACAAAAAGACTGGAACATTGTATGTTCCCTTCAAACTCTATAATTGGTAAAAAATCATGAAAACATAAACATGGAAATGGCATCTTACTTCAGATCATGCTTTTCTTTGATTTCAGAAACAACGTGTGTGCCAGTCCCATTGCTGGGTCCTCTTCTCTGTGACCCTCTTTTCCATTCTTCTGAAAACTTGTGGTTTTCCTTAATATTGGTTAGCCTGTTTGCGAAGCTGAAAGAGAAGAACATATTTCTTTCGATAAGTTGGAATAGAAGAAAATAACGGCACAGATGAAATCAAACGAAGAAGCCTAATCAAGTTCTCACTTTGCAGCATTTTGAAGTTTAGAGGCAATGCCAGTGGAGTCCATGCCAACCGATTGCCATCCATCATCGATTATAACGAATTTTGGGGGAATTCCACCTTTCTCTAGACTGCATGAACAAATATGTGTTGCTAAAAAGTCTTTGATGCTGAAGAAACGATGTAAAATGTTAGTTATACAAAGATGAGAAAAGTACCTTTCAAGCCCTTGTCTTACTCCGTCAGCTGTTACATCCGTATAAAACGCATCCCACGTGCACCAGCCAAACCAGTTCAGCATGTCAGGCATCTGTCATGAGAGCATGGAAGAAGCCCATGTCATTAAGGAGATTGTTAAGTTAAAATGTATCAAGTGTGCCTAGCCTACAAAATGTAGCAAACATCTCCATCTGTAAATTGATTTTGGATGGAAATTCAAATGAATAAGGGTAAGTATCAAGTCTGCCTAGAAAATTTAGCAAACATCTCCATCTGTAAATTGATTTTGGATGGAAATTCAAATGTACATTTCCTGACTACATTTTGAGAAGTTTGGCCAAATCCAAATTTGAATGTGTGTAGGATTCTCATCTCCGCTACCAATGGGTGGTGGGAGAAAGAGATATTTGGTACATGATCTCATGAGTTGAGGTCTTCAATAAATGAAAATTGCATGATCAGCAAGTTGAAAGAAAGTACCTTCTTCTTTTCACGATGAGAAAATGTCTGCATGTGCTTTTCAACAGTCCTATAAAAATTGAAAGTGTGTATGAGTAAAAGGTCTACACTCGACACAACTTAAAATCAGTGTAAATTCTGATCAAAGGAGCAACAGCAGATCATATCATGGTTTGAGACTTGGTGACTTGGATTGACTCGTTCACTCTCGAGTCGTCTGAGTAGACTCGGACGAGTCGTATCAGACTTGTCCTAGTTGATTATTTAATGACAATGATCAAACTTAATATAAAGCAGAATAAATGAGACGAGAACTATAGCAGGTACCAACTTTTGGCATTCTCCTCTTACACATGGCACACACATCCAAGACCTGTAGCCACTTATCCAATGGTGTTTGATGTATTGCACATGGGGAATGGATATTTCTCTTCTTTTCTTGTAAGGTATTTTAGTCATTGTGCTACATACCTTGTTCCTTAATTGTATGGCTATTTAGCTAACCAAATCACTCGTTACTCTTCTCTCTCTCTCTCTCTCTCTCTCTCTCTCCACTCTAAATCTTACTTGGTATCATGGAGTATGTGTACTCTTACTCTTATATCTATTATTGGTATCAAAGCATATGCTGTACTAAATCTCTCAACTGCAAATCTTACTGGTATTAGAGCGTATGTTGTACTAAATCTCTCTATACTCTAAATCTTGGTATCAGGGAGTATATTGTACTCTATACTCTAAATCTTACTTGGTATCAAAGCATATGCCGTACTAAATCTCTCAACTGCAAATCTTACTTGGTATCAGAGCGTATGTTGTACTAAATCTTTCTTTCTCCGGCTAAATCTTACTTGGTATCAGAGAGCATGGTGTAAGGATAACCAATCCACTAAAACAATTGATCAACAGTTATTGATGCAGAAACAGAAGATTCCCAGGATATCAAACTTATTCTAATATCAAAATTGTCATTAAATCCGTGTTGATGACAGAGATAGGGATAAATGTTGATCCGTGTGGCCCAAGTGAGAGAATGTTATAGTTATTCAAAAAGTGGGCCATCAATGATCAATAGTTTCGATCAAATGGCTGTCAGATAGGTGGCGTATGGGCATGCTGATGGGTGCACGAGTTGTGATTGTATAGAATGACCATTGGGAGGCAAGCTACCAGGTTACTCCTGTATGTGGAATTCCAGCAATTTGTGTAGTCCTGCATAGTGAGGATACAGAGATAGGGAAGATATCTCTCTCTCTCTCTCTCTCTCTCTCTCTCTCTCTCAATCTTAGAGTTCCAAGTTGATAGATGCCTTGTATCAAAACATCAGATGGATCGCAATCGTACATTAGATTCAAACCACTAGTCATTTCTCTTAACCACTGTAAAGCATGTGGCACACCTGGTGTGCTCAAAACAACCTGAGCATTTTAGACAAGGCATCTAAGCAAGGGGCTCCATCTGATGAGTGGCTCAGATCTTGCACACATGTACCACATGGCAACATGAGAGTCAAGTGTTGCAGCTCAAATTCCCTTACATACTATACTATTAAATCAAAGGCCAGTATAATTAGAGTAGGCTTCTTACTTCACTGCATTTGTCATGACATCAAATGGGTCTGATCCAGCAGCAACAAAAACCAAATGGGTCCCTTCAAATCTATCAACGGCAGGATCTCCTGAAACACAGAGAAAACCTCTATCATCAATGCCTATGCCATAATCATCTTCCAATCCTAAAAAAAAAAAAGAGGATAAGAAAATATACCATGCTCAATCGAGCATTTGTTCGGCCCAGCAAACCATACATTTTGGGTCCACCTTCCAGTGATCCAAATCGTTGGTATGATGGGTCCCATGACAGAAGCTAGACATCCATCATTAGATGATGCTCAACATTCAGTTTTGGCATGCGTTATATGTCGACCATTAGTTGCATTTGCCCATTTTCATGGAGGGGGTAGGAGTATTTAACAATGGTCCGTTATGATATATGTCCCAAAAATAAAGGCTTAAGCCGAACAAAAGAAAGCAAGTGTTCTTTCACAATTGAGCATCATATAGCATGGAAGAGAAAATAGCCAAATGATCATGGGATATTCATCCATACCACTTTCCAGACAGATCTCCATTTCACTATCAGCATTCCCCTGGAGAAACAGCTCTGAAGGCTCCCTCGAGAATAGGCAGGAATACGGTATAAAAGCAGATGGGCCCACACCATCTTCACTTCCCTCGGAAAATGGGACCGTCATTCCCTTCAACAATCAAAACTGAGTCTCAAAGGGGATGTCTTTCCCCGAAGAACCCATCCTCTGTGTCATCCACCACAGCTTGAAGCGGAAAGAGCACATAAACCGCAAGCCCCTGAAATACAACAACATGATCAAAACAGAGAAGCGCTGGTCACAACCGGCAAGAAAAACCAACCAGACAAGCGGCCAGCTACAGCTTTCTTCCCACCACCAGTAATGAAATCAAAGCATGTAGAATTCTAAATATCAAACACTCAAGACGTATTTCCTTGCAAAGATCTTTTCCAAAATGCATATAGCAAATGAAAACCATATTTCCCACTGGAAACATTTTTGAGGTGAATCTGTTTTGAACGACGCCATGTTTGGAAAGAGATAGAAAGTGCATTCTTCACTGGGCACTTTCCCATCAAACCAGCCCAAAAGTTGCCATTCTGCTAATTTCACCTAGGATTTGAAACAATCAGACTATCTTTTTTTTTTTTTAAATAAAATAAAATCATATATCTACAACTGAAAATGTTCTTGAAATTATATATATATATAATAGATAGATATATATATATATATAATATAGATATATATATATATATATATATATATATAATAAACATCAAAATCTATGTTATTTTCCATATTTGAAAACCAAATAAAAATTTGGAAAAAAAAGAAGAAAGGAAAACTGCATTGTGAAAGAAAATAATAAATCTATCACTTGAAACATGTTCTTGAAATTAAAAAAAAAAAATCAAAATCTATATTATTCTTCTATATCATGAAAACCCAAATAAAATTTTGAAAAAGAAAAAACAGATAACTGCAAAAACAGGGTCCTAAAATGCCCCTCAATGCTAAAAACACTATTTATTTTTTCATACCTTGAAAACCCAATAAAAAATGAAATAAATAGAGAAAACTGCATAAACAGGAGCCTAAATTCACCCGTCCATGCTAGAAAATGCAATCTTTAACCCAAACACTCCAAACCAACCACAATACTCAAACCAGCATCATCATCAGATAACAAAAATCAGCTTCCGAAAAATCAAATACTTTCACAACTTGAAAGTATAATTAACAAGAAAAGGAGAACATTCTCATAACCCAAAGATTCAGAACTTACTCGAGCTTCCCAACAGGGAAGACACGCCGACTTCCGCCATGGTCTGATCTCACGCCAATAAAGGCGCCGTTGATCAAGCTGTCCCCGCCGGCGGGGGTCAAAACAATGTTGTCGTGGACATCAGACAAGATTGGAGTCCCCAAAACCACCAAATTCCCATCAGCAATGGAAATTCCAGCTCCAACTGTCATCTTGAAAGGAAATCTTAAAGACCAAAAGAGGAGAAAAAATCTAAAAGCAGAAAACAGCCTCAGAAATCAGAGAATGCAAGCTCAAAAACCCAATAACACAGACCCAAATGCCTCAAACACTCCTCCCAAACTCAAAGAGAAAATACCCCCAAAACCCAGAAAAATCAGCTCAAGAAACCCAAATTCTTCAAAACAAAAACCCAAATAATTCAAATAAAAGACCCAAAAAACCAGCAAGAGTAGGGTACAAATGACTCAACCCAACAAGCCCAATGTATGCAGAAGAGAAACAGGCGGGTATTTATAGGTTGGGGTTGGAGCTTTTAGCCTCGGGAATCCTTAAATCCGGAATCCGAGTAGAGTACTACGTGTTATAAAGAAAATCTGGCGGGAAAGCAACGGTTCCGTTGTACCGGACTGTGTCAAAAACAAGCAATGAAAATCGACTTTCTTCTCTTGTGTTCCGCTGGTACATTAAAATTGTGATACTTCCCTTTTCTATGTGGGACCCCACCTCAGAAATTCCACCATCTGATCGATGGACCTTCCTTTGAGAATACAGACTGGTCATCTGTTGCTTCTTTCTGTGGATAAGCGATGATGAAAAACACACTACTATCGTGCAATCCAGGCCATCCAATTAGTGTCCTGCAAACAGACGGTTACAGACAAAGAGATGTGCTCATATCCAACCTCTGATGAAAACCAGTAAGCAACCTCTAATTTGTTGAATTCATGCAAGATCTAACCCGTCCAATAGGTGGAGCCTCATCATGAAGACCACCTAGTATGGCCCACCTAATGAGAAAAAGTGGAATAAAATATTTGAATTAGGTGATCTTCTCAACGAGGCCAACCTTTTGGATGGATTAGATGTAGAAGACACCTGATAGGATGAAAATTAACGGTCCAACAGATTCACATGAACATATCTTGTAAATAAAGTAGGAAGAAGCTTATAAATGTGATGGACGGCCGGATATTTTGTCCATCAGAGAATAAAATACAAGGCCCAACAGATAAAAAAGAAATCTTGATGAGTGAAAGGTGGGCCCCACCTATTTGATCGAAAGCTCTAGGCGATGGATCTGATGGTCAGGATCTTCTGACAGGGTACAATGTTCTCACCGTTGCCCACCTACAGTTGGACAAACAAGCCTAGTGCTCGGATCACAGATGGTGGGCCACCCCTGATATCGAATCGTGCGAAGGTCACGATTTCAGGTGCTCTCGCGAGTCACTTGTCTTTTCCTCAAAACAGTAAAATACCATGTGCTGTCGCGGACACTCTACACGCGGTAAACTGCTGGGGAAAATATCTCTGCTTCGTGACTCGAGCCCGATGAAACGGATAGGTTTTACGGGAGCGTATCGGGCGTTACGAAACGCTGACGTGGAATTCCGGCACGACACGTTGGAATGACGTGGACCGGGCGGTTTGCGTGAAACAGCAATCGAATTTGAAAACGCTGGTACACGTCGGATGAAGTTGACGTCCCGACAAAATACAACGTTTGGTCGCCAGGTTGGAACGCGATGACGTGTAGGAATTGATTGCCACGTTGGATATTAAATGCAACAGGTTTGAGCGGTTGTAAATTTCATGATGGCTATAATATCCTTTCATGTTCTCATTAAAGAATGTGTATAGCTGCTCGAGCACTACTTATCTATTTCCCAGTAAAACCCAAGCTCAGTGAGGTTACCATGTTCTTGTTATATTGAATTTGCTAATCCATTTCATCAACTTATTTTAGGACCATTTATCTATTTCATCACCTTATTTTAGAACGTGAGCTTAAACTTTTAGGGAGATTAATAATTCAATGAACCACACAATGAAAACAACGCCTTTAAATATGTAGTAAGAAATTTTCTAAAGGCCAATGATATATGACATGACATGTATAATTAATATGACAGTACAAAATAAGACTAAATGAAAGTTAGTAGAAGTAGTTTTTCAAATCTAAGCCCAAATTTACATAGGGCATGAAGTAATTGGGCTACCAGTATATTCTGTTCAAAGAAATACAACTCAAGTAGGGAGAAATTGTTATTTGAAGTGTAAATATAAGTCGATCATAATAATAATAATAATTATTATATATATATATATTACACATGCACACAAACCCCAAACACTCACACCTTAGTGGGATTTCACCACCTATGGGTACTCTAACCCCTGACCGGGTATTGAAACTCTTGAGAGTCTACTATGGAGCAAGAGTAAGGGGAAACGGATTGGCTACTTCCCCTCCACCAGCCCCGCGTCTGGTGGTCGGTGCTTGTGGGCCCTACCATGATGTATGTGTTTCATCCATTCCATTCATCCATTTTTAAAGATCATTTTAGTTCTTGATCCCAAAAATTAGAGGTATATAAATCTCAGGTGGTCCACACCACATGAAAACAATAGTGATTGGATATCCACCGTTAAAATCCTCGTAAGGCCCAGTGTACTGTTTATTTGATATTCAATCTGTTGATTAGGTCATACAGGCCCAGATGAAAGGAAAAAACAAAAATCAGCTTGATCTAAAGCTTTTATGGCCGCCAAAATGTTTTTAATGGTCGACACTCATTCAACACTGTTTCCCGTAATGTGCTCCACTTGAGATTGGGATATACCTAATGTTTGGTCTCATACTATAAAATGATATGTAAAAATAGATGGACAGCATGGATGAAACATATACATCATGGTAGGGCCCACAGAGCACCGACCACTAGCCATTGGCTAGTGTCAGGGGGAGTAGCCAATCCGTTTCCAGAGTAAGGACCCTCTGGGTATGGTGACATGATACACGGCCAATCAATCTTTATGTAGTGGGATATTCGGGGTCAACCGACACACATACTGAGTCACATCCACCTATTTCGCAAAAAAAAATGTATGCTTCCAATTATTATTTTTTTTAAATTACTATTTTTAGTAATTTCAATTTTTGTCGTTTTTTTTATTTTTATTTTTTAGAGTTTTAGATATTCATCTTTTTTAAGTCATTTGTAGTCATGGTAAAAATCCTCGATAAGATTTAAATAAACCTGCTATTTATTTATTTATTTTTTCAAAATTAGGTTTTAGATGAGTTTTACTATTTTAGGTAACTTTCAATTAAGTTAAATTTTTACTAATTTTGATAATTACGAATTAGAGTTTATTTTTTCTTTAGCAATAGTGTAATTGAAAAATTATATAAATAGACACTATTTAATAAAATATTTAAGTTTTTTTGTTTTTGTTTTTGTTTTTTGTTTTTTCTTCTTGTGCATTCAAGAAAATAACTTGTATATTCAAGGTTTTTACTAATTGAGAAAGGCTTTTCATTGTTATTTTACACTATTCTCTATTTTTAATCATGAAAATATTTTATTAGAATGATATTGTGTTTTCCTTTTATTTAGGTGGAAATTATGAATGCATTGGATTGCACATGGACACATCATGATCAGCCTTAGGAAGGTTTGAATGATGAACATTTCCATTTTCAAAATGTGCTTGTGGTGTAACCCACTTGAGTTTTAGATCTCTTTTGTGTTTGGGCTCCTGTTCTAAAACAAAGCCGGCAAAAATAAAAGACAGGGTAGATTAGATATAACACAATTATCATGGTATGGCTACATAAAGATTGGGCTTATATGAAATTATAGTAATCTGTCATTATAGGGAAATAGCATCGTCATATCAAATATTATAAAATTTCATAATGAACTAATCTAATCTAATTCATGAAATTTGGTGCAACTAAACATATATAAATTAATATTTTTCCACGCTAATATGGTAAATGAGCAATGCTAGTATCAATAATCATCATGTCAAGCATTTAATTGCATGGAGTTAATAAATGTGACATAAATACCAATGTAGCTCATCGTGATATTTTTATGAAATCCACTTTGTTCATTATTTACAACCTTCATTGCAAGACTTTGTATTGAGAAATCAGACTATATATGAAAATTAAGTGGGCCACGCGACAGGAGGAGACAGTGGGATAGTATACACACATCATTAAAATCTTATTGGTCCCTAAGGTCTTGAATAAATAGAAAACAGATATTGGGTTTTTTTTTTTTTTTTTTTTCTGTCCTTCATGTTCTCACCTACCTTTATGAATGGTTTGAATGTCATATAACATCAATTGGGTGGGTACTGAGAAAGATTTCAACCATTGATGTTTCTATTCCCACGTTTGCTTATGGTGTAGCCCACTTGCGTTTGAAATGGTCTAGTTCAGCTGATGGATGAATCAGACATCACATAGACATCATGGTGGGCTGTGTTTGGAAGAGGGGACACATGTCGTATGGCCTCTCCATTACTCATACTAACTGCAGAGGATGACAAAAGAATCCTTCGAATTTTTAAATTTTCTAGAAGAGCATATGACAAAATGTAAATTCCGAAATGGTAAGATGATGAACAAAATAACTAAAATGCCCACAAAATGCATCTAGACTACTATAAGATTTAAGGTTTATTATATTATATTATTAAACCTATATAAGGCCTACTTGGTGAGGAGGGAAATAAAGCAAAAGTATAATAATAATTTCTACACAATGGTAAAAAAGTGGGCTCTCAAAAATTAA
>JAJHSJ010000015.1:1741202-1800945 GCA_021015155.1 Magnolia officinalis
GTTTTTCGAATTAGAAATGTAGACTATTTGTCATCTTAACTGCTAATTAAATTTCCATCAATCAATGAATTATGATCATGCAATGTTTTAGATTCTAATCCAATGATCAATCTCAAGAAGGTCCCACGACTTGAACGGCTTGATTACTCTAATACAGCTTGTATAATTGCTGAGACATACATTCTCAGTTCACCTACGTGCACATATCTATTTTTCATTTTTCATATCTTCTACGTTTGTAGCCCACATGATAAATGAACCCATCCAGGTAGGTGGGGTTGGACGCTGTAGGGCCCAAATTGATGAATGTTTTATATCCATTCCATACATCTGTTTTTTCTAGCTCATTCTTATTTTAAGGCGTGTTTGGACAGTCAAGAGGGATGAGATTAGATGGGATTAGGAGGGTTATTATGCGTCATCCCATCCCGTCTGCTGTTTGGGATGGCAGGATGTATTTCATCCACCGCGCCCTCGTAAACATCGCCCATCTCTAAGATGGATTCCACCAATCTCGAGATGCAAATTTTCACCACTATGTGGGGCCCACCGAGATATCCACTCCCTCCATCATTTTCACCACCTTACATTCAGCCATGAACTTGTTTTGAGGCAGATATAAAACAGTGAGTGGGGCACACCACAAGAAGCAGTGGAGATGCAAACCCATCCATTTGTGACAATCCAAACACGCTGCCGTATATCCCATGTGCTATTGCGAACCCATGGGATCAACAGACAAACATTGACACCACCATCATTACCTTAAAAACTATTTCATCCCTCCTAATCCCTTGGGATCGGTCTGGCCAAACACACCCTTAAGGAATGAGCTAAAAAATAACTAAATATGAAGCTTCAGTGATCTTCCTAGCCCACTGTAATGTTTATTCACCATCCAACCTGTATATAAAGTCACACTGGATGAAGGTAACACACAAATATAGGCCAGATTCAAAAACTTGTGTGGCCACCAATAAGTTTTAATGGTGGCCGTTCAATCACAATTGTTTCCTACAGCCTGGTCCACTTGAGCTTTTGATGTGCTTCATTTTAAGTCCATGCCTGCTCTCAAAACGGACAAGGATACAACACACGTATCATGGTGGGTCCCATAGTTGCCACCATTAAAATAAATGGCGTGCACCGCTCACTCTAGAGTCGAGCCTAAGGGCCCGTTTGGCCGGGCAGATCGGAAAGGATTGAATGGTATTGGAAGGGATTGGAAGTTAAATCCCGGGATTGGCCGGGCGTGCTAAACAGACTGGGTGATTTGATCTGGGATATAACAATCCCATGGATCTTAAGACAATCAACTGACAACACCATCATTACCTTTAAATCCCATACAATCCACCCTAATCCATTCAAAATTGCTTGGGACATGTTTAGTTCGAGGGATTGGGAGGGATGGGAAGGTTTAATCTCGGGATTGGCCGGGCGTGCCAAACAGACACGATATAGCAATCCCATGGATCTTAAGACAATCCACTGACAACACCATCATTACCTTGAAATCCATGTCATCCACCCTAATACCATTCAATCCCTTCCAATCCACCCGGCCAAACGGGCCCTAAAGCGGCATATGTCGGGAACGGATTAGGTGAGACCCCGGATCCACAGTAGGTGTGTGGGACCTTGACCGTGGGACCCACTATCTAAAAAATGAAGCATATCCAAATATCAGATGTGATATGACCATAGTACAGGAACTAGTAGTATCTGACAATTAAAAGCTTCATGTGGGTCATCAAAGCTTCGGATCAAGATGATATTTGTGTGGTCTCTTCACATAGGTCTTTGTTACCATATCAACAGGTTAGATGGAAAATAAACATTCCGGTGTACTCTATGAATTTTTTAATGGTGGGGATTCAATCAAGACTGTTTCTTGTGGTGTGGTTCACATAATATTTTTTCATGCTTAATTTTTTAAATAATGCCTAAAATGATTTTAAATTTTTTGGACAGTGTGGATTTAAGTAAAATACATTACTATGAGCCCCACCGTTAGGGATCCCACCCACCTCGCTGTATCCGCGGTATCACCTAATACTCTCTCCCATACGTCTCTTCTCGCCGATCGCACTCGTTGCAGGAGCATTTTTATCGTTGTAGTTAATTACAATTTACAACTCACATGTGGGATCCTAAACACTTATTATAATAGACTAGTGGTGATTGCACAAATAAAAGCCATGGATATTCGACCTACGATCCACATGGCATTTGGCGTTTTGTGATCTTCGGTAAGGATCACATGAGCAGCTGCGCCCACCTTGGAGAAAATGAAACTGAGCCGTGAAGGTCACATCATCCCACTATACGTGAGATCTTTTATGATCATGCAATGTTTTAGATTTCCATCAATCAGTGAATTATGATCATGCAATGTTTTATATTCTAATCTAATGATCAATCTCAAGAAGATCCCACGACTTGAACGGCTTGATTACTCTAATACGGCTTGTATAACTGCCGAGACACCTACGTGCACATATTATTTTTATCATTATTCATATCCTGTGCGTTTGTAGCCCACTGATAAATGAACCTCTCCAGCTAGGTTGGGTTGGGCGCTGTGGAGCCCAACTTCATGAATATTTTGTATCCATTCCGTTCATCTGTTTTTTCTACCTCATTCTAAGGCATGAGCTAAAAAATAATAAAATCTGAAGCTTAAGTGTACCACACCAAAGGAAACAGTGGATTAATGGTATTAGCCAGCCAAACCTTCCTACAGGTCATACGTATCTGGATGAAGGTAACACACAAATAACGGCCAGATTCAAAAACTTGTGTGGCCACGAATAAGTTTTAACGGTGGCCGTTCAATCACAATTGTTTCCTACAGTCGTCCACTTGAGCTTTTGATGTGCTTCATTTTAAGTCCATGCCTGCTCTGAAAACGGACGGATATAAAACACACGTATCACAGTAGCCTCACAGTTGCCACCGTTTAAATAAATGGTGTGCACCGCACACTCTAGAGTCGAGCCTAAAGCGGTCCCGGATCACCCTGACTGTGGTACCCACCTTGATCTATGTGACTACATCCACTCCGTCCATCTTCATTGAAAACTCATTTCAGTGCATGATTAAAAAAATGAAGCATATCCAAATATCAGATGGACCATACTACAGGAAATAGTAGTATCTGACAATTAAAAGCTTCATGTGGGTCATAAAAGCTTTGGATCAAGATGATATTTATGTAGTCTCTTCGTATAGGTCTTTGTGACCTTATCAACAAGTTACTTGGCAAATAAACATTCCGTTGGACCACATGAAGTTTTTAACCGTGGGATTCAATCAATACTATTGTTCATGGTGTGTTCCACCTAATATTTTTTACATGCTTCATTTTGGAATCATGCCCTAAATGATCTTTGAAAAAGTTTGGACGGTGTGGATTTAAATAAAATACATCAATGTGAGCCCCACAGTCAGGGATCCCACCCACCTCGGTGTATCCGCGATATCACCTAGTCCACTCTCGCATACGTCTCTTCTCGCCGATTGCAGATTCGCAGTCGTTGCAGGGGCATTTTAGTACTTTTATTGTAATAGTTAATTACAACTCACATGTCGATTCCTAAGCACTTATTATAATTAGACTAGTGGTGATTGCACGAATATAAGCCATGGATATTCGACCTACGGTCACGTGCACAAGCTACCAAGTGGGCTCTCATCCACGTGGCACATGACGTTTTGCGATCTTCGGTAAGGCTCACGTGAGCAGCGGCGCCCACCTTGGCGAAAATGAAACTGAGCCGTGAAGGTCACATCATCCTACTATACGTGAGATCTTTTATAGAGAGGTTTGCTCGAGTACATTACGGCGTACTGTAATATAATACATCCGGGTTTTAGCCGTTGGATGTGGACTATTTTTTAAGGACCCAAACTGTTTATGTGAGAGCTATGTTCTTCGGTCAGGTACTTTCTAAATTTATTTTGAATTTATTATATCAGTCAGTTGATTATTTAAAGATTATAACGACCGTCCATTTTCAAAACGAAAGAACCGACTATTAAGTGCTAAAATAATTTGATGTAATAGATTTTATTTACTGAATGTCCATTTTACAGGATGACATCCATCGTATAAACGGTTTGGATCATCTCCTTATAGGATGACACTCACAGTGAGTCCCGACATATTACATTGCAAGACATTTGGGTGTGTTTTAGCACTCCCCTCCGTACAAGTACCAGCCCTGACGGGAGTACTCGCGAGTGTAGCAAGAGAATCCCATTCTCGATACACATGCCATAGCGTGTGAGAGCCGGACTGTTAATCAGGTGGACCCAACCATTACTACGTCAAATATTGAAAAGATTAGGATTTTCCTGGAAAATACGGTAACAGATATATGTCTCAATGTGGAGCATTAAAATCTTATTTAAGTGTCCATCTTTTCACACCCCGCATGAAGAGCATTGTTCATCCTTGTTGTCTCCAATTTCTACAGGTGGGCATCGAGTCGGGTCGGACCGGATTGGGTCCAACTTGAATCGATCTGAGACTTTGAATGCATAATTCGAACCAGATCGGATCTGGGACCGGGTCCGCGGACTCGATCCGATTCGGTGCAGTACTCGCATGACCCGAACAGAGTCCGACTCGGTCATGGAAACCAAGTCGGATCAGGTTGGGTACGGGTTAGAACAAAGTTATTTTTTTTTTATTTTTTTTTTAACAGTGTGGTCCACTTGATCTTTAGATTTGTCTTATTTTTTGGCTAAGGCCTTAAGACGAGCCTGCCAAATGGATTGATGGTTTGGATATAACACATACCTCATGATTGGACCCACATAAGTTTCTTACGTCAGTAAAGAAGCATGTACACAGTACACCCGCTAGTTCACCTCCCGGCTCTTGTTCAAAATTGGGTGACATCATGGGTTACCCTCCATTCAAATATTAATAATCATTTTTGGGTCCACCGAGTGTGGTTCGCAAATCCAGACCATCCATTAAGTGTGTCCCACTTGAATGACGGGTCATACCAAGTTTCAGATGCAACCAAGTTTTATGTGGGCCCCACCCATGTGAATTTATATGTTTTAGAAATGTCTTCACATGATTTTAGATGGTATGGCCCACCTAAGTTCTGTATACGGCTGATTTTTGAGATATCCCATAAATTAAAGGGAACCCATCAAATGCACAGTGTTGATGTTATACACGCATCACGGTGGGGCCCACACAGCTCGACCTCGGGGAAAGTTCCCATGAGTTTTGACTGCGACTGATTGCTTACTCCCCCTGGCAACCTGGCAAGCTCGGTGCCCAATACACCTTGAGCCATGTGTTGCCTGAGAGGAGTGGCATGATTGGTTACTTCCCTGCCATGTTCTGTGGACCCCACTATGACATATTTATTTCATACATGCCGTCCATTTATTTTTCTAAATCATTTTATAGTATTAAAAAAAAAAAGAGGTATATCCTAATCTCAAGTGGACAACATTATAGGAAACAATGTTAAATGAAATTGTGCTGATTGAATCGGATCGGGTCCAATCGGATCGGATTCCGGATCGGTTCGGTCCGGATTGACCACTAATTCGAACCCAACCCGATGTACGGTCGGATTTTGGTGGGCCTACTCGATCCGGCCTGATCCAAGCCTTCGGTTCGAATCGAATCGAGTCGGATCTGATCTGATCGGGTCGGATCCACTGGATTGGACCATATATGCCCAGCTCTACTAATTTCTATGAAATTCAATCAAAATGAGTTGGGTGTAACGTGGTGTATTTGAAGATTATTTTAACGCCACATCATTCACTAAGTGATCCGGCAAAGATTAAAGAGAGATCACACTCAAACAACTATAGGATAGATGAAAATTTTAAATGCAAAGAAGATTAAGTAATATGAGAAGTATTCATGTGACTCGTTTAAAGCTATAAATAGCAAATGAATTCGATAAAGTAAATTGTCTATTACCAGTCAAACCAAACTCAATTTATCTTTTTAATTACCAGTAATTTACATTTATTAGTATAATCCTTTACTTGTTACTTATATTTTGCAGCGTAATACTTTACTCATTATTTATATTCCTTTGTATAATCAGTAACATTAATCGTATGCTATTAACTTTAGTTGTAATTTGAGTATAAGCTCATATGTTAGATTCAATTAAAGCATCAAACAAAGTTCTCCCTAGGAATGTATTTTTTAGTTGTTTTTCACAACTGATTGTAAGATTTTTTTTATTTATTATTTTTTCTTATTGCTTTTTTATTTGTATTGAAAAATCATTTTATACTGAAGGCAAAAGTGTGACCTATTATTAAAGGATGAATTCTGCCTTCTAATTATTATTACCTGATTGTTTTATCATATTGTGTGAGTTGAGCTGCACATTCAATTTCGACACACCAGCACTTATCACGTGACTCAAACAGTAAATCGAACCACAACAAACATAACTAAGTGAATTTTTGTTTGAAATGCATAACTTTAAGGACCATCTAATGAACACTTCTAATCTTATGCACACGTGCTACATCGGCAATTGTGTGGGATCAAGATTCTATTCCTACTCACGAGTAATCTTAATGCCTCATGTGCATCAACAAGCGCAGTGACATTTCAATAGGGAGCAAATTAGGTGAGACCCTCGACTCACCCACAATGGTGCGGTCCTAATTACCATGAGACCACCTTGATGTATGTATTCTATATCCACGCCATGTTATTCATTCGTTTTTTCAGATAATTTTAGGGAATTATCTAAACAACGAAGTAGATCCAATAATCCGGTAGATCATACAAATAAGAAATAGTGATGATCGACCATTAATGAACCACAATGGTGATCACATGGTGGTGAGCATATACCCATGCTATGCTGTCCTACCGTGCACGTGGCATGCTAGCATGCGAATCTAATGCACACTGGAAAAGGAAAGGAGTAAAATTGTAAAGGGATGTGTAATCCTTTTAGTTGCACTGATTCAAGTTGACAGTTCAATCCATGGATCCGAAATGCCTATCAAGTCTAGAATCCATTTTCTGATTACCTGATTGGATGATTCATTCCATCCTTTGTTTGGACTTATTTTCAACAACCATCCTTTTCGCCAGTTCATGAATTGGAGGGTTAAGATGGCTTAACAAAAGTGATTCTTTAGAATGATAACATGTGGAACCTAACAAATAGATGGATCAAATTGTTGATTGGACCCATTTTTTCAAAACAACTTGACCGTCTGTGTTAAAGTCCATTAATTAAATGGCTAATATTTATCGGATTAGTGTCATATTTACATAACATATTCTGATGTTTGCATTGGACATAATGGATGGTCAGGATCAATGGATTGATCTGTTTTTAAGTGGCCTATTACAAATAGAGCATTGTAACTAGGGCCGAAAGTCGAGTAGGTTTGGTCAGGTTAGTGCTCAACCCTAGCCTAAACCAAGGCTCCTATGTCTCAACCCCAACCCAACCCAACCCAACATCAGGTTGGGAATTCTCAACCCAAGTCCAATCCAAGTGGGCTCGGCCGGGTTGGTTAGGTGGATATATGCTAATATTTTCTTTATTACATAGTATATTTTTATATACATCTTATTTTTTGTACCTATGATTTTAATATTAATTATATATGTAATTATTTATCGTAATTTTTTTTTTTTTTTTCTAAACATATAAGCTAAAATGTAAGACAACTATCCAATCAAAAGCCGTGTGGTGTAGCACACAATCTATTTGGGAGAGAAATCTAGCGTATCTTATTAGCTTAAGTCCTCGAAAATAATGTGGACCAATAAGACCCAACGGCACTAGAAATTTTTGTGCCTTCAACACAGACAGTCGACGTACATTTGTCATTTATAACTTATGTATTGATCGAGATTGGGTTGGGTTAGGCAACCCTAGTCAGACCGAAGTTTTATCAGGTTGGTGTTTGTATAGCCCAAGACCGGCACTAAACTCGATACATAGTGCCCAAGCCCAACTCAATGTCTAGTTGGTCATGGGTTGGTGGGGTTGAACCCACCCAGCTTTCTGCCCTAACTGTAACTTCAGGCCCGCAGAAGACGAGCAGTGGAGCATTTCGCCCCCGTGAAATACTAAAAAATGGGACGCAACTGCCTGTGCCTAGTAAGTTCATGTAGGCGGAGTTTATGTGGGGTCCACAGAGATGCCCGTGGGAAATTCACTCCGTCCATTGGTTTCACAAGCTAACAAAAGGGTGAGACTCCAAGAAGATCCGAAGCTCAGGTGGACCACACCATAGGGAACAGCAGGGATTGAACACTTACCATTGGAAACTTTGTGAGAGCCACAGGAATTTTGTATCAGGATGATATTTATACGTACAGTTCATCCAAGTAGTAGTGAGCTTACAAAAGGTTTGGATGGCATATAAACATCACAGTCATCTCCCGAAATGTTTCAATGGCAGGTGTTTCCATGCCCCTGTTTCCTGTCATGTGGTACATCTGAGTTTTGGATCTGCCTCATGTATAAATTACTATTCTAATGTGAGCATTAAAAAAAATGATGGACAGAGTAGATTTCTCAAGGGCATCTCAGTGGCCCCACAGCCTCCGCCCAGGCACTTGGGGTCTTCAAAAGGATATCCAATCCCCAATGGATGCAAATTAGGGAAACGGATTGGCTACCCCCTGCCACCAGCCATGGCTGATGGTCGGTGCTCTGTGGGCCCCACCATGATGTATTTGTTTCATCCATGCCGTCCATCAATTTTTATAGATCATTTTATGTTATGAAAAAAAAAATGGGGTATATATCAATCTCAAGTGGACCACATTACAGGAAACAGTGTTGAATGAACTTTGACCATTAAAAACATTTTAGGGCATAAAAGTTTTGGATCAAGCTCGTATTTATTTTTTCCCTTCATCTGGGTCTTTATGACCTAATAAACAGATTGGATGTCAAATAAACAGTACATTGGGCTTTAGGACGATTTTAATGGTGGATATCCAATTATTATTGTTTTCTTGTTTTGTGGTGCACCTAAGATTTATATACCTATGATTTTTTGTATCATGCCCTACAGTGATCTGTAAAAATAGATGAACGGAATGGATGAAACACATAAACCATAGTGGGACCCACATAGCACCGACCACCAGCCACGGGGCCGGTGTCAGGGAGAGTAGCCGATCCGTCTCCGCAAATTAGATACTAACATACTAGCCAATTCACTACTGAAGTGACGTCACCAAGTTATGCGGGCCCACCATGATGTATATGTTGTATCCACGCTGTCCATCTACATGAAGAGATTATTTTAAGTCCTGAGCCAATGAATGAGGCAGATCAAATACTCAAGTTGGGATTGAACGCCAACCATTGAAATTTTTTTATGGGCCACAAAAGCTTTCGATCAAGCTGATACTTGTGTTTTTACTTCCTACATGTCCTTGTTAACTTATGAATAGATTGGATCTCAAATAAACATCATGGTGGGATAGGAAAGTTTCAACGGTGGGTGTCGCTGTCCCCACTGTTTTCTACGGTGGGTCCACTTGAGCTTTCGTTCTTTTTTTTTTATTTCTTTTTTCTTTAATGCACTAAAATGATCTCTTCAAATAGATAGACGGTGTGGATACAACACACATCATGATGGCCCCACAAAACTTGGTGACATCACTTCAGTAGCGAATATGCCGGTAGCTAATCCGCGTCCGCGATACATGCCACGAATTATCACATACGTTCTTACGTATTAGTTACTGTACGTTCGAAACGTATGGGGCTCACCTGTGATATTTATAAGGAATCCAAACCGTGCATTTGGTGCGCATCCTCGTAATAACCGTACATCTAAAGAATCCTTCCTATCCAATACTCCACTAGAACGTCTAAGTTTTTGAACGGATTGAATTTTTCAGTCTCCATCCTGCTAAAGCACACCTGAGATGATTGGTTGGATGACACATACAGAACACAATGCCCCCACAACCCATCTAGAATTTACACGGTGGGCGTCGCCCTACCAAATGTCCCCCATTTTCCTTTAGTGTGGCCCACCTGAGTTATAGGCTAGGCTGGATTTCTTGGCCTAACGTGGGCAGTCTTATTAGACGGACGGGTTGGATGGAACTCATACATGGCAGTGGCCCCCGGGCAGCTCAAGCGTACGGTGACCATTTGACAATATTAAGGCTCTCAATGGGGAGGGCTTGGGCCAACCAAAATAAAAAATTTGAATACTTCTAGTTGGACAGTCCGGCCTTAACCAGTTCGAAATCCGAGCCCAGTAAAAAATCTAGTGACATGCTTGTGTTGGAAAGATTTAAACTAGAGTACAAAGAATAGCTTTCTACAAAATAAAGGTCGAGAGAAAAAAAACAACCCTCATTACATCTATTTGAAAAATCAAAGCGATTCGTATAATAGATCATCCCCACACCACGGGAAACAGTGGATTTATGATACCCACCAGCGAAACCTTCCTATGGCCCGCTGTAATGTTATTCACCATCCAACCTGTATATAAGGTCACACTTACCTGGACGAAGGTAACACACAAATATCGGCCATACTCAAAAACTTGTGTGGCCACCAGTAAGTTTTAACGGTGGTCGTTCGATCACAACTGTTTCCCATAGTTTGGTCCACTTGAGCTTTTGATGTGCTTCAATTTAAGTCCATGCCTTATAGATAGCTCTCAAAACGGACGGGGATAAAACACAGGTAGGGGTGTACATGAACCAAGCTAGCTCGGTTAGCTCGCTCAACTTGACTTGAAAAAGCGCAATTCAACTCAGTTCGAAGCTGAGTTCGAGCCGAGTCGAGCTGATTTTTTAAGCTCGAAAATGAGTTTGAGTATCGGCTCAGCTCAACCCGACTCGACTTGAATCGAACTCGGATCGAACCGGTTCGGTGACTCAGTTACTTTGCCATTGATGTTGCTCACCAACTGTTTGATAAAATGACTAAAAGAAATGTGGCTGGTGGCATGGAAGGTTTAGCATATATGTTAGCATGTGCATGTTGGGGACCACACTTCATAGAGAACTTTAAAAAATGCCATTCTTTTGGTCATGATTTTACGCGGACTAGCTTTTTCATCAATTGTATTGTTCAGGATTAGATACAAACATGGGAGAAAGGACGGTATGTGTTGAGGTTTACTTTCGAAGATTATGCTCGTCAGAGAGGCCATGATCACTATATTTAGCTTGTGAAGAGGAAGAAATCTAGCAAAGCTGGAGGAGCACATCTGGTCCTAGACATGTCTGATCCTTTGTCCACAACAAGGAGGGTCAAGATGGCTAGTCAGGCTTGAGGACCGAGCTGAGCCGAGTTCAAGTTAAGGTCAGCCAATGTTTGAGCCGAGCCGAGCTGAGGCCAGCTAGACTCAGTTCGACCCGATGTAGACCCCTAAACACACGTATCACATCACGGTGAGCCCCACAGTTGCCACCATTTTAATACTTTATCACAGTAGTTAATTACAACTCACATGTCGATTCCTAAGCACTCATTGTAATGGACTAGTGGTGATTGCACGAATATAAGCCATGGATATTCGACTTGCGGTCACGTGCACTAGCTACCGAGTCGGATCTCGTCCACGTGGCACATGGCGTTTTGTGATCTTCGGTAAGGCTCACGTGAGCAGGGGCGCCCACCTTGGCGAAAATGAAACTGAGCCGTAAAGGTCACATCATCCCACTAACGTACGTGAGATCTTTTATAGAGAGGTTTGCTTGAGTACATTACGATGTACTGTAATATAATACATCTGGGTTTTAGCTGTTGGAAGTGGACCATTTTTTAGGGACCCAAACCGTTTATGTGAGAGCTTTGTTCTTCGATCAGGGACTATCTAAATTTATTTTAAATTTATTATATCAGTCAATTGATTATTTAAATATTATAATGACCGTCCATTTTCAAAACGAAAGAACCGACTATTAAATGCTAAAATAATTCGATGTAATAGATTTTATTTACTGAATGTCCATTTTACAGGATGACATCCATCTTATAAACGGTTTGGATCATCTTCTTACAGGATGACACTCATAGTAAGTTCCTGCGTATTACATTGCAAGACATTTGGGTGTATTTTGAGCACTCCCGTACAAGGACCATGTTCACGGAAGCCGTGCCGGGAGTACTCGCGAGTGTAGCAAGAGAATCTGATTCTCGACACACATGCCACTACGTGTGAGATCTGGACTGTTAATCAGGTGGACCCAACCGTTACTTCGTCAAATATTGAAAAAAATTAAGATTTTCCTGGTAAAAAACGGCAACAGATATATGTCTCAATGTGGAGCATTAAAATCCTATTTAACTGTCCATCTTTTCACATCCCACTTGAAGAACATTGTTCATCCTTGTTATCTCCAATTTCTACGAAAGTCAATCAAAATGAGTTAACGTATATGTGGTGTATTTGAAAATTATTTTAACGCCACATCATCCACTAAGTAATGGAGTGAAGAGAGATCACGCTCAAACATTTAGAAGCGGAGAAGGTTAAGTAGTGCTGAATGATTATATCAATTGTTGAAACATGAGAAGCATTCATATGGCCCGTTTAAAGCTATAAATAACAAATGAATTCAATAAAGTAAAGTGTCCATTACCAATCAAACGAAACTCAACCTATCTTTCAATTATAATTTCAATTACTTGTAATTTACATTTATTAGTATAATTCTTTACTTTACTCATTATTTACATTTCGTAATGTAAGACTTTACTCATTATTTATATTTCTTTGTGTAATTAGTAATGTTAATCGCATAACAATTAACTTTTGTTGTATCGAAACTTAACCTATCTTTCAATTATAATTTAAGTGTATGCTCTGTGTAATTAGTAACGTTAAGGCCACTGTTTCCTTTCGTGTGGGCTTGTTTGATTTTCCATGATACATGTAAATCATGGTAAATAGGTAATTATTATTTTTTCACTTTGTTTGAAAATATGAGAGTAATTCGACCTCGAAAATCAAAACAAAAGTGTTGACTTAAATATGTGAACCACACCATAATGTATATGATATATCCGTACCGTCCAGCTATTTTATTAGAACATTTTGGGGCATGAACCGAAAAATGAGGCAGATCCAACACTCAAATGGTCCACACGAAAGGAAATAGTGGCCTTAATTCGTCTACCATTGAAAGTTATTTTCTTCACTAGGCCCACAGTAAGGTTTTTTCATCATCTAACCCGTTCATAGGGTCACACAGACATGTATAAGGGGAAAACACAAATATCAACTTGATCCAAAACTTTTAAGGGCCCCAAGAAGTTTTTAATGGTAGGTGTTCAACACCCAGATCCATAGCTCAAACTAGCAGACTTAGTGGAGATACCTCGTTTCAACATTTGAGGTCTTGGTATCGATCCCTAGTGGGGGTGGCTAATATGGAGTGTGTGTGCTGACATGCATGGGTGACCCCCCCCCCCCCCCACAAAAAAAAAAAAAGGTAGGTGTTCGATTCCCGTTGTTTCCTATGGTGTGGTCCACTTGAGATTTGGATCTGCCTCAATTTTTTCCTCATGCCATAAATTCGGCTGGCATAACAAATGAGCGGCGTGGATAAGTAACATGCATTACGATGGGCCCCACATTGATGTTGTAAATTTCTCGATTTAAGTGTTAAAAAAGTAAGTTGTCACATCCGCATTGAGAAAGATGTGGTAATTACCTAAGTAAATAATTATTACCCATTTACATGGTAATTACACTTGAGCTGAAAAATCAAAGGCCTTAAATTCACTTAAAGTATCTAACAAAGTTCTCCTTAGGAATATGTTTTTTAGTTGTTTCCCGTAATTGATTATAAGATTTTTTATTTTTTATTTTGCTCTTTTATTTATATTGAAAAATCATTTTATATGAAAAGTAAAAGTGTGACCTATAATTAAATGATGAATTCTACTTTCTAACTATTGCCTGATTGTTTTATCATATTGTGCGAGTGACTGAATAGACAACCAATCTTTTTCGATCTTGGTCACATATTATGTATTTGGCTATGTTGACATTTGGGGTTATAGTTGTTTGGTTTGAATTGAGTTGTATATTCAATTTTAATACCCTACACTTATTACGTGACTCAAACAGTAAATTAAACCACAACAAACATAATTAAGTGGATTTTTGTTTGAAATGCATAACTTTAAGAACCATCTAATTTACACTTCTAATCTTATACACACGTGCTACATTAGCAAGTATGTGGGATCAAGATTCTCTTCCTACTCACAAGTAGTCTTAGCACCTCATGTGCATCAAGAAGCGGAGTGACATTTCAATGGGGAGCAGATTAGGTGAGACCCTAGACTCACCCACAATGGTGCGGTCCTAATTACCATGAGACCACTTTGATGTATGTATTATGCATCCACGCCATATTATCCATTCATTTTTTCAGATCATTTAAGGGAATTATCTAAACAATGAAGCAGATCTAATAATTAAGTAGACCATATCAATAAGAACTAGTGGTGACCGACCATTAATGAACCACAATGGTGATCACATGGTGGTGAGCATATACCTATGCGATGCTGTCCTACCATGCACGTGGCATGCTAGCTTGCGAATCTAATGAATAATGGAAACGGAAAGAGTAAAATTGTAAAGGGATGTGTAATCCTTTTAGCTGCATTGATTCAAGTTGACAGTTCAATCCATGGATCTGAACTGCCTATTAAGTCAGCATTGATTCAAGTTGACAGTTCAATCCATGGATCCGAACTGCCTATTAAGTCCAGAATCCATTTTCTGGACTACCTGATTGGATGATTCATTCCATCGATCCTTTGTTTGGACTTATTTTCAACAACCATCCTTTTTGCCAATTCATGGATTGGACGGTTAAGATGGCTTAACAAAAGTGATTCTTTAGAATCATAAGTAATCTACGTGGAACCTAACAAATATATGGATCAAATTGTTGATTGAACCCATTTTTTTGAAAACAACTTGACCGTCCATGTTAAAGTCTATTAATTAAATGGCTAATATTTGTCAGATTAGTGTCATATTTACATAACATATCCTGATGTTTGCGTTGGACGTAATGAATGGTCAGGATCAATGGATTGGTCTGTTTTTAAGTGGCCTAATACAACTAGAGCACTGTAACTAGGGCTGAAAGTCCAACAAGTTGGGTTAGTGCTCAACCCTAGCCTAAACCAAGGTTCCTATACGTCAACCCTAACCCAACTCAACCCAACATTGGGTTGAATATTTTCAACCCAAGCCCAATCCAAGCGGGCTCGGCCGGGTTGGTTAGGTGGATATATGCTAATGTTTTCGTTATTATATTAGTCTATTTTATTTTAATACATGTCTTATTTTTTGCACCTATAATTGTATTAATTATATATGTAATTATTTATTGTAAAAAAAAAAATCATTTTTTCTAAACAAACAAGCCAAAATATAAGTAAACTATCCATTTAAAAGTCGTGTTGTGTAGCACACATTCTATGTGTTGTGTAGCACACATTCTATCTGGGAGAAAAATCTAGCATATCTTATTAGCACGAGTCATCAGAAATGATGTGGACCAATAAGATCCAACGGCACTGTAATTTCTTGTGCCTTCAACACAGACGATTGACACACAATCATCATTTATAACTTATGTATTGATCGGGTTTGGGTTGGGTCAGGCAACCCGTCTCCGGCCCAAGTTTTACCGGGTTAGTGTTCGTGTAGCCCAAGACCAAGGCTAAACGGGATACATAATGCCCGATCCCAACCCAGCTTTCAGCCCTAAGTGTAACTTCAGGCCCGTAGAGGACGAGCAGTGGAGCATTTCTCCCCACGTGCAATACTAAAAAATGGGACGCAATTGCCCGTGCCTAGTTTGTTCATGTAGGTGGCAGAGTCTACGTGGGGCCCAAAGAAATGCCTGTGGGAAATCCACTCCGTCTGTTGGTTTCGCAAGCTAACAAAAGTGTGGGGTGCCAAGAAACAAGAATATCCGAAACTCATGTGGACCACGCCTTAGGGAACAGCAGGGATTGAACACTTACCATTGGAAACTTTGTGAGAGCTGCAGGAATTTTGAATCAGGATGATATTCGTCCTTACAGTTCATCCAAGTAGTAGTGAGCTTACAAAAGGTTTGGATGGCATATAAACATCACAGTCATCTCCCGAAATGTTTCAATGGCAGGTGTTTCCATTTAGACTGTTTCCTGTCATGCGGCCCATCTGAGTTTTAGATCTGCCTCACGCATGAATTACTATTCTACTGTACGCATTAAAAAATGATGGAGAGCTATAATGTATATGTTGTATCACGCCATCCATCTACATGGAGAGATTATTTTAAGTCCTGAACCAAAGAATGAGGCAGATTGGTTGTCTATCATTGAATTTTTTTAGGGGCCATAAAAGCTTTCGATCAAGCTAATACTTGTGTTTTTTACTTAGTACATGTCCAGGTTGGATCTCAAATAAACATCACGGTGGGACAGGAAGGTTTCAACGGGCTGGCGTAGCTGTCCCCACTATTTTCTATGGTGGGGTCCACTTGAGCTTTTGATCTGCCTCTTTTTTTTTTTTTTTTTTTTTTTTTGTTCTGCACTAAAATGATCTCTTCAAATGGATAGACGGTGTGGATACAACACACATCATGGTGGCCCCACAAAAGTTGGTGACGTAACTTCAGTTGCGAATATGCCGGTAGCTAATCCGCGTCCGCAATACATGCCACGAATTATCACATACGCTCACCTGTGATATTTATAAGGAATCCAAACCGTGCATCTGGTGCGCATCCTCGTAATAACAGTACATCTAAAGAATCCTTCCGATCCAATACTCCACTGGAACGTCTAAGTTTTTGAACGGCTTGAAATTTTCAGTCTCCGTCCTACTAAAGCACACCTGAGATGACTGGTTGGATGACACATACACAACATAATGCACCCACATCCCATCTAGAATTTAGATGGTGGGCGTCGCCCTCCCAAATGTCCTCTTTTTTCCTTTGGTGTGGCCCACCTGAGTTCTAGGCCAGGCTGGATTTCTTGGCCTACGGTCTTATCAAATGGACGGGTTGGATGGAACTCATACATGGCAGTGCCCCCGGGCAGCGCAAGCATACAGTGACCATTTGTTCAATCATTCCCCTTCCACCCTCCGTGGGGAGGACATCATCTGGGCTTTGACTTGGATTCAGTAGCGACCCCTCCTGCAGGCGTAGGTGCTGTAAAAAGCACTGCAGGCACTAACATGATGTATGCGTTTTTATCCAGGGTGTGTATTGAGTTGAACCGAGTGGAGCTGTCCACAGGTCGACTTGGCTCGGCCACTAGCTGACATTAGCTCAAGCTTAGCTTGGCTCGGTCCTCGAGGCTAATTGGCCAGCTCGCTTGGTTCGATCTGTAGCTCGGGATAGTTTGAGCCGAGTTCAAGTCAAGATCGAGCCGAGTTCGCCTATGCAGCATTTTCATAAATACATGAACCGCGCCTTCCAATTCTCACTGAATGTAAAACACCAGCGGCAATTTTTTATAGGTGTCTCATCAAACACCTTATAAGCAACATAAAAAAAAGGAGGATTTGTTTGATGAAATATACCTTCTTTGCCACCAGCCCACACTTCATTAAGTCATTTCATCAAACACTTGGTGAGCAGCATTAGAGAATACTCATTGCTCTATTTTTTGCAAACTAAAAAGGGGTAGATGCTAAAGCTTTTTAACTTTTTATACTACCTAACCGAGTCAATCCAAGTTGAGCCAAATTCAAACTATATAACGAACCGACTCGAGTCGAGTTGGGGCAGCTCGAACTCAACTCGAACTCATTTTTGAGCTCTTAAAACCAGCTCGACTCAGATCGAACTCAACTTCGAACCGAGCTGATTCGAGCTTTTTCAACCCGAGTCAAGCGAGTTGACCAAGCTAGCTTGGTTCGTGTACACCCCTAGTTTTATCCAGCCGTACATTCATTTTTCCTTCATTTGGGTATGAGCCTAAAAACTAAGCATATCCAAATCTCAAGTGAACCACATGTATGAAACAATGTGAATTGAACTACCACCATTAAAAACTTCCTAAGGCCCACTGTAATATTTATTTACCATCCAATCTATTGATTTGATCACATACACCTCGATGGAGGGAAAATTTTAATATTTTATTTTTTTTAATGGTGGTCATTTAATTACACTATTTCCCATGTTGTATTTGTTTTATTTTTTGGGGTAATGCCTTAAAAAATGAACTGTCAAAATGGACGAACGGTGTGGATAAAACATATACATCTGGGTGTGGTCTACGGGGCTTTTCCAGTACGGGCGTAGGTACCGGAGGGGTCACTACTGAATCCGACCGAATTGAACTGTGACGCTTCTTAAAAACACATGTTGCGACGGGGAGGAAATGGAGGAACCTGTTTGTCATTTTCTCCTTGTAGTAACGGATGTAATCATGTTGATAACGTAGTGAAGTAAATATCAGTCCGGATGCTTACACCATTAATGGCGGTCACAAATGCAAAACCCAACTAGTTATGTGGTTTAGAACAGATCCGTCATGCTATTTTACATGCTCAAAACAGTACCAATGGAGGTGAGGCAAAGATGGCTCCAGAAGTTAAAGATTGCAAGATGTTATAACATTTGGTAGATTAGAAAACCAACATCTCTGATACCACATTGATTTGGAAATAAAGATTAATATGAGAGTGAGAGAGAGATGATTGGGAGAGTAGCAGCCGTGAGAGCCCCCTAATAACTTAGGGTTTGCATTATATATGAAATGTAAGAAAAAGAGCGTTAACCCGAACGGTCCTATTTCTACAGTGAACATTATGGTAATTTCATAGCTTAAAAAACACTTCTCCCACATTTCAGTCACACTAGTCATTATTTGGTAGAATCCCAATTTGTGAGGAATTTTGTGGTAAAAATCTTTTTAAAATATGGGTAAAAGAATTATTTCGGGAACATTCGTGCACGTAGCCTAGATCGACGGTACCATCAAATGTGTTGGGCATTCTGTTTTCTGCTAGATAGATTTGTGGTGGCTTGTTGATCGTTGTTGGACCGCATCATTGATTACTCATTGTGACCGTTGTCACTGATTAGACCATTGGCATGTACTGTGGCTCATGGTCATTGATCAATGACCATTGCTTGTAGCCAGACATCTCTTTGTCACTAAATTCATCAACACATTATCATCTGACGTGGTTCGCATCCATCTTGATGGTATTCCTTATTTGATTTTTTTATTATGCTTTCTATTCGATTGCTTAGAGATAGTTTATCAATTTTATATCATTGTCATTAGGAAGAATGGCGTTCCAAATTATAGATGTGAAAACTGATGTTCAACATATATGTGAAAACTGATGTTCAACATATATCCTCTTTAAAATTACGAGGGGTGAGCAATTATCTCCCCTGGGTCCGATCAGTTTAGATTTTCCTGGCCTCTAAAATAAAATTGAAGTATTTAATTGAGAGTGCACCTTTACCTTCAAAGGACTTAGATTCCCGATTCAAATGAAAGGAAGATGATTATCAAGTGATGAACTGGCTCTTCCATAGCATGGAAGAGTATGTCTATCACGTTGTTATGTATGGTAATAGCTCGAAGGAGATTTGACAGAATCTTCTCCTAACCTTTAAAAGAAAATTGAAGTATCTAACTGGGAGTGCGCCTTCATAGAATTCATATTCCTTATCCAAATGAAAGGAAGAGGATTATCAGGTGATGCACTAGCTCTTCCATAGCATGGAAGAGCATGTCTATCACACTGTTATGTATGGTGATAACTCGAAGGAGATTTGGCAGAATCTTTAGGAACTTTATTCTAACAAAAATAATATCTAGAGTGTAAGAACTCTATGTGGTGGGCCTTACTGATCAACGATCTGGATTGTATTCTAGTTGGACTGTTTGATTGAGTTAATCAGTGGACCCCACTTAAGGTGATACGCTGCGCAATCTATCTGCGCAACACTGCAGATTTGGGTGGAATGCTATAGCCTTACGCAAGGCAATTTGAGTCGAACTAGGACATAGTAATGTGGAGCGTGGGAGAGAGAGTTTTGATGGGTTTCAAACTCTCTCTCCACAGTCTCTATAAAAGAGAGCTGGGTCCCCGATCCTACACCACAGCAAAATTTGAGTCCCATCTATTGTATTGTAGAAAGGGTGTGAAGGAGAGGAAGATCCTAAGTTCTACAGAAATTCTGGTATTCTTATCCGGCTTCCATGGTGGCGTCTCAGCTAGGTAAGCTATCTGAATCCCTGATCACCATGTCCCTTGCACAGACAGATCCATGGGCCTATTTCGCATATAGATTAAGTCCCACAGTTGGTATCAGAGCCAATGTGCATAGGAATGGATGATCAAATTCATCTATTTCAGATACAGATTCATTCAATTAATTAGGGACATTCGAATCCCTGAATACAGAAATATTAAATTAGGGTTTTTCGAATCCCATATCTCAATATTGGGGATTTTAGTCTCATAACCCCAAAATCCAGCTTATATTAGGGATTTCGGATTTCAAACCCAAATTCAGAGATTAGGGATTTTGGATTTTGATCCCCAAATCAGCTTAATTAGGGATTTTAGAATCCAGATACCCAAAATTAAGAAAATTAGGGTTTTTCAAATTCGAATCCCCAAATCCAGATTATGAAATTTAGGGATTTCAGTTTTCGAAATTAGGGATTTTGGATTTTAATCCCCAAATCAGATTATTAGGGGTTGTCGAAACCCTGAATCCAGTAAACCGATTAGGGATTTAAACCCAAATCCCAAATCTGCTATCATTGGGGACTTCGGTTCTGATTATCCCCAAATCCAGACAGGGAGTTAAGGTTCTTTGATTCCCAATCCAATTGATAAGGCTTTCTTCTCCAAAACTAGGATTTGGAGAGAAATTCCTCAAACCTACCTGTGTCTTTGATAGCAGCGGTCATGGATCTCCCATCGACTGGCAACACCGCTCTCTTTCAGCCATGTCATTAGACTAGCAACCCATCGTCAGGGATGGAGTTGCCGACATCGGATCGGCGTCGTCCTTGAAGGAGGCGACTGGTTTTTTTCATCTGGCTGCAGATTCACCTGCGGCGAAGAAGATCTCTCCCTGTGGCAGTCATCATCGTCGCCTGGAGAGGTTCTTCTGGCGGATGCTGGCGGCGAAGCTCTCCCTTCAGCGGCTGCTCTCAGACGGTTGAAGGTGACTGATTTTGGGATATTAGGTCGTGAACGACCTCATGTGATAACGGGCACTCAGACCCAATTTCAATTAACGGGTCCTGTTTATGGACCCGTATTCTGGACCTACCCACTAGGCCTAATGCACGTTTCTGGGCCCACTTCTAATTAAGGGCCCATTTATTTGGACCATGTGGTTCACGTTAAGTTCAGATCATATCCAGGCCCACTTCTGATGTATGGTTCGTAATGAGCACTCAACCTAGTTATTCCTCTAAATAAATAAAGTAGATAATAGCCTATATTTGACAAATATGCGGCATATGGGTTGATCCATTCACGTTGTAGACACCCCTAAATGGGACTACACATTTAGTTATTAAAGGTCAACATTCCCCATCTGTCATGAGAATTGCCTTGACTATGTGGAGTCGCTCATTTATAATGACCTAACTATGCGAAGTTCTGATTCGGCCCTATCATTAGCCCATTACCCATCTTTAGGAATTAATATAGACCGTTGGAACATAAGATTTGAAACCTATCCTTTGGTTTCATTTAAGGTTCTTTTATTTCCAAAAGGGTAAATATCAACTAACTCGTGGGCCGTATCAAACTAATTTAAGCATAATCCATTGAGGTAGGATTAAAATCGCGATCCTGAGTCTGTCTTTGTAGTGTTAAATTCGGTAGTGTTAGCCACCATAGTGACCTCAATCGATGAAAATATTACAAGTACAAACTTGTAACATTGGGATTAGCGGATTACATACAGTTGTGTTCACATTTTTCATGCGTACGGTAACGAAAACACAGACAATTACCGTTTGGCAGAGACGTAAATGGGTGAAGTAAATGACGTTGGTAATGTAAAGCTGAAAGACTCATCTCACCCACAGGGGTTGAGTACCTCAGATTTACATGACTTACATCACTTAGCTTCATGTTCAGGAGGATCACTAACATGTTGTCATTGTCACCCACAGGAGGAATGATAATGATGTAATAGATTCTCACTAGGATGAGATGGTTGAGCCCATCATCATCTTGGATGATTCAGTTGATGCCTCCCTTAGCAACTGAATTGATTCATTTAACCTGATATTTTGTTTACATTCACGAAATTAATTTATGAAATCATCAACTAATGTGAGTATATATGTATCTCTTCTATTTCAGTCTCAATTCCAACTAATACGCATCAAGTCCCTGCCCTTAATGGATCTAATTACGCTCAATGGAAGAACGCCATTGAAGTTGTACTGGGCTATCTTCAATTAGATCTTGCCCTAATAACACCAGAACCGCCAGAACCATCTGATGATGCCACTGAAGCTGAATATAACCGATGGGTTGCATGATTTAGATCAAATGATACATACTTGAAAGTAATTAAGTATTCGATTTCTGAATCCATGAAGGGCGCCATGCCTGATACAGACAATGCCAAAACTTTCTTGACTGAAATGGAAAAACGGTTCAAGAAATCTGATAAATCTAAAGTAGGCATCCTTCTGAATAAATTGACTTGCTCGTCCTACGATGGAAAAGGCAACATCCGTGAATACATTATAGAGCAGATCGAGGTTGTTTCTAAGATCCGTGCTCTAGGACTTATACTCACTGATGATTAACTGGTTCATTTGATCATGAATAACCTACCTCCCCTATTCGGCACGTTCCTGGTGAACTATAACACTCTGAAGGACATGTGGACATTGGATGAGCTTATCACTCAATGTGTCCAAGAAGAAGACAGGATCAGACAGGTGGTTAAAGTTCAAAATGTTAATATGGTGACCTCAGGTCATGGGCATGGGTAAGGAAATAGCGGTAAGAAGAAGAAGAAACAAGGTTCTAATAATGGATTCTCTGGTCCTCCATCTGGAAACCATGAGAATCAATCTGGAAATGGATCTAAACGTAAACGGGTTAAAGGTAAACTGTGCTTCTTTTGTAATAAGGCGGGTCATTTCAAGAAAGATTGCGAAGGTGTAAGTGTTATGATCTCATGCTCCTTTGGTTGTCAAATTTTGTGTGCCAAAACATCTATCGGTGTTCTGTACTTGTATGATCATTTATTGGAATTCAAGACACCTCAAGAAGCTACATGTTGACACCTCAAGAAGCTACATGTTGAAGCCTCAAGAAGCTACATGTTGAAGCCTCAAGAAGCTACAATGTTGAAGTTCAAATCTAAAGAAACAACGCATGAAGTAGTTCTATGTTGATGAAGATCTCAAGCATGATATGGTTCAAGATCTCAAGCATGATATGGTTCAAGATCTCAAGCCTGATATGATTCAAATTATCTACATTCGTTGAATGGTTGAAGTTCAATGTCCATACGACATGGTTCAGGTTTGAATGACCTTAGGTTGACCCTTTAAGTAGGTCACTTTGGATACATTAATCAAATATTTAAATTACATAAGGTTGGTCTATTCTACGACCAGTCCTAGCTCTTGTTCGACCAGTCCTAGCATTGGTTCGACTAGTCCAAGAAATTCCTCAACCAGTCCTAAGTAGTTGAAGATTTTTTGAAATTTTTGGTACGCCCACGACCAGTCCTGGAGGTCCTTCGACCGGTCGTAGGTGTGGCTTCGACTCATCCACGACCAGTCGTGGAGCTACGACTTAAAGTCCAGTAACGAAATCTCTGGTCTTACGACCAGTCGTAGGTGACCCACGACCAGTCGTAGGGTACTCACGACCAGTCGTAGAACGGCTTTCAAATATCGCGCTTATTTTTTCAAAAGTCTGTTAGAGCTACGACCAGTCGTAGGTTTCTAAGACCAGTCGTAGGAGCGATTTCTGCTTCTATAAATTGAACACGAAATTCAGAGTTTTCACAACTTCAACTTCATACGATTCAAGAATTTTCAAGTGATCACTCTGAGATAAGTTTGTGTTTATTTTAAGCTAGATTGTGCTTATTTAATATTCCTTTTTGCTAGCTTATTTAATTTGATTTTGTTTCTATATTCCAATCTTATTTGAAAAGAGGAATTATCTTATTCCTTCTTCTTGGAATCAAAATCAAATTTAGCTACGCCCAACGAGTTAAATCTAAAATCAATTAGAACTTAGAACCTTATGAATGTGAGTATTGGAAATTGAACTTTGACATTCAAATCATCTACTCCGATTGGTTCTACCGGGCTGCTACGAAAAAGGAGAAATCCAGGTATTTTACAATTCTGTAAAATTCATTTACTTTTGGTTTTGTTTGAGGTTAAGCCAGAAAAATCTCATTGTACTGGTTTTGTTAGAAGTTGAACCAGAAAAAATCTCATTGTATTGGTTGTCTGAGGAAAAGCAGAAAACTCAGAAAAGAGGGGTTTTTGAATTGTGTAAGCCCAAGTGAAAAAGACACAATTGTAAAGGTTTTTGGTGAACCTGTGAAAACCTATTTGTTAGTGAACGCTAATATCCCCTGTGTGAGGATATTAGGAGTGGAGTAGCTTTTTGTGTGGCTGTTGGAAAACAGTTGGTGTACACACAAGTGAACCACTATAACTCTTTGACTTGTGGTTTGAATACTTGCTTAATTGTCATATCTTTTATCATTCGATTGTGTGGAATGTACAAGTGGATGTGAATGTTGTAACTATTTACATTTCAAGCAAGTGTGGGGATTGTTGTAATAATTTAGATCTTACTTCTGCATTTAAATTCAATTCCTTGCTATTTCATTTACTTATATTAATATTGAGTCCTTGATCCAAAAGAGGTTCTAGAAATAAGGTTGTCCTACCATAAGCCCTTGTTGATTATGGTATAAGGTTGTCCTTAGAACTGAATTTGCATCAATCTCTCGATATCTATTTATCAAGGTGATTTAAATTTAGCTTTGTGAATTGATTCATGTTGTAAGGCTATTGGTTTATTTTATTTCCGCTGATTTTATTTTAATTTGGCATAGTCCTATTCACCCCCCCTCTAGGACATATAGCTTGGCCTTTTCAAGTGGTATCAGAGCCTAATAGCTCATATTTGTTGCTTTTTATTTGGATTTATTTCCTGAGCTAACGATCTAAGCTATATAAAAAGATGTCAAATTTTGATAGCCTTTCAGTTACTAGACCTCCTCCCTTTGATGGCTCCAACTATGCCTATTGGAAAGCCAGAATGAGGATCTTCCTAAAATCAATGGATGAAAGTGTGTGGCAAGCCACAGTGACTGAATGGAAACCTCCTATCATGGAAGTAACTGGTGTTGATGGTTCAAAATCTATGAAAATTACACCGTATTATCAATGGACCTCACTTCAGAAAAATGAGAGTAGTGTTAATGCTAAAGCACTAAATGCAATCACTTGCGCACTATCACCGGATGAGTTCAAAAGAATCATATCCTGTGATACTGCAAAGCAAGCCTGGGATATTTTAGAAATGACACACGAAGGTACATCAATTGTCAAGAAATCTAAAGTCCAACTCCTCACAACTAAATTTGAAGAAATTCATATGGAGGAAAATGAAATGTTTATGGACTTTTACACTAGATTGAATGACATTGTAAACTCAATGTGGGGTCTTGGCGATAAGATCCCAGAAAGTAAAGTGTGTGCAAAAATACTACGATCTCTTCCTGAACGGTTCAATTCAAAGGTAACCGCAATCCAGGAACTTCGTGATACGGATAATATGAAGGTAGAGGAATTAGTTGGTTCTTTACAAACTTATGAATTAAGTTTTAAAGTTCCTAAAGGTAAGTCTATTGCTTTGAAGTCATCTAAAAGTATTAGTCAAGAAAATTCAGATTCAGAAAAGTCTGAAGATGATATGGCCCTTTTGGCGAAAAAGTTTTATAAGATTTTCAAAAGTAAGAAAAGAGTTGATTTTCAAAAGGAAAATGAAAAGAAACGTTCCAAACCTAAGCCTAAAACTTGGAAATT
Source organism: Magnolia officinalis (assembly GCA_021015155.1). Lineage (NCBI taxonomy): Eukaryota > Viridiplantae > Streptophyta > Magnoliopsida > Magnoliales > Magnoliaceae > Magnolia > Magnolia officinalis. The sequence goes on from JAJHSJ010000015.1 coordinate 1,767,293, forward strand.
ATTGAAAGATAGTCAATGCTACAACTGTCAAGAATATGGGCATTTAGCAAACAAATGTCCTAAAAAGGACAGATTCAAAAGGAAGGGTATGTTGGCTACTTGGGATGAATCGTCTGATTCTGAAGCCTCTTCTGAGTCAGAAAATTCTGAAACCGAGTCGGGCAATGAACTTAAGGCCCTTATGACTCTAGCCAAGTTTACTTTTTCCGATCACGATGATTCAACAAGTGAAGAAAATTTGGATAGTGATCATGAATATGATGAAGATCTTCAAGATGCTTACAATGCCTTATATAAGGAAAGTTGTAAAATTGCTGTCAAACTTAAACTTCAAAAAGAAAAGTTTTATAAACTTAAAGAATGTTTTGAAACTCTTATTTTAGAAAAATCTCATATTTCAGATAGTTTTGAAAAGTCTAAGTGTGATCTAGAATTCAAAACCTCCCTAATTGAAAATTTGAAATCTGAAAATGAGAAACTTAAAAATGAAGTATCTTCTCTTCTGAGTTTGAAGGACACATGGAGATATGCCCAAGGTGATCCGAAATTAGAAAAATTATTATCCGGATCAAGAAAATGTGGTGATCGATCCGGGTTGGGCTATGATAAAAGCAGATCTCTTAAACAGAAGAATACTCCTTCCAATTTTGTGAAAGGAGAGACTTCTAACTCAAAAGGAAAAGGTACTAGTCAAGTTTTTTCTAAAAATACAAAAACTTTTCCTAAACTCAAAAACAACTATTTTAAAAATCAGATTCGAAACCCACTAGCTGAAAAAATTATTGATTTACTTAAGGAGCTATTAAAATCTAATTCTGTAGGTCACTCTTACAACTATAAACAAAAGAAGACCAATTATTCTCCTAAACCCAAAACAGTACTGAAATGGGTTCCTAAGGTTGCCTGTTTGGTTGCTCACACTGCTTTTAAAGCTACAAGCCATTCGAAATGGTACCTAGACAGTGGATGCTCCAGACATATGACAGGCGACAAAGCACTATTCACCGATCTTAAAGATATGACTGATGGGTCAGTCACATTTGGTGATGGTAGCAACTGCAAGATAATTGGCAAAGGTACGGTCCAACTCTATAACCTTCCCTTATTTAAAAATGTTTTATATGTTGAGGGTTTAAAACACAACCTGTTGAGCATATCTCAAATATGCGATAACAACCATAATGTTAAATTTTCTAATCAAGGTTGCGAAATAATAAATGAAAAGGGTTCTGTAATATTAACTGGTCGCAGAACTTCTGAAAACTGCTATATAGTAAGTGAAAGTAGCTCATCTAAACAAAAGTGTTACATGGTCCATACCAATGAGACAGAATTATGGCATAAACGCCTCGGACATGTACACTATCGAAACTTATACAGATTGAGCAAAGGTGAACTAATTAGAGGTCTACCTAAGATGCAAAAAGTAGACAAGATTTGTGGTGAATGCCAGTATGGTAAACAAACTAGGAGCTCTCACAAAAAGGTGAACTCCAATACCACCACAAGACCACTCGAGCTTCTCCACATGGATCTTATAGGACCAACAAGAACGGAAAGTCGAGGTGGCAAAAAATACATCTTAGTTATTGTAGATGATTATACAAGATTCACTTGGGTTTCATTCTTGAGAGACAAATCAGAAACCCTTGATGAAGTGAATAAGATTATAAAACGGATTCAAACTGAAAAATGTTCTCAAGTCATTAAGATCCGTAGTGATCATGGATCCGAATTCGAAAATAGCGGTTTTGAGAAATTCTGTAGCGATCAGGGAATATCGCTATCAACTGCTGAGGCTGAATACATTGCTGCTGGAAATGCATGTACTCAACTTGTTTGGATGAAACGAATGTTAAGTGATTATGGAATTACTCAGGATTCTATGATATTATTTTGTGATAATTCCAGTGCAATAAATATCTCTAAAAATCCAGTTCAGCATTCACGTACTAAGCATATTGATATTAGATTTCATTACATTCGTGAATTAGTGGAAGAAAAGGTAATATGTTTGGATTACATTCCAACCGAGACTCAACTTGCGGACATTTTCACTAAACCGCTCGACAAAAGCAGGTTTAATAAATTAAAGTTTGATCTCGGTATGTGCAATTTAAATTGAATTTGCATGATTTGGTGTATCATAATGTACATAAGTTTGATGAGTTATTTGCTTAAATTTAAAAATTATTTGAAAATTTTGCAAATTTTGAGTCGTACTCGACCAGTCGTGAGTGTACACGACCGGTCGTGCTACGACCGGTCGAACACTTACACGACCGGTCGTGAAACTCGGGATTTCACTTTATTTTGGAGATTTTGACTCTTCTTCTTCATTTCTTTTTTCCCACCAACGGCTCTAGCTACGACCGGTCGAACCCACCTTCTTAGTTCTTCAAGGTTAGTGGTTCCTTTGCATTTTTATTATAGATTCTTGATATTAGTGTTTCAAATCACTTTCTTGTTGAATCTATTGGGTCGTTCATTGCAAGATTGGGGTTTTATCTTGAAAAATCTGATCTATTAAAACCTCATCTCTTCTATCTTGCATCTTGTTGTTTCATTGAAATCCTCCATTAAAAATGGATGCTAGAGGTAAAAAGAAAACTACTAGAGGTCCCTCTTCTTCTAGATCATCTTCTATTGTACAACGTCATCTTCGGTCTCCCGAAAATGATCCTCCAAATGTTCAGGATTTGCGTATGCGAAATATTATTGTTGAGCGTCCTGTGAATGTTAATCACATTGCTTCATTTGGTATCCCTCCTCTGTTGGAATCTGTGGGATGGGATAACATCTTGCATTGGGGTGGACCTGCATACCAGTTCATTGCCCAATCCATGTTTGCATGTATCTGTGATTTTTCTCTTGAGAATTTAATTTTTAAAGTTGATACTCAAGAAGGATTGTTTGTAGTGGATCGACATTTGATTGCTGATATTATGGAAATACCTGTCAATGATGGGAGCATTCCAATTAATATTTTACATGACAGTCTCTCTGAATCTGAACGTAGAATGCTTACTAGAGATTTATGTAATTTGGATGTTCATTGGACTCATAAAGGTCATGCACTTCCCTCAAGATTTTTGTTACCCAGACACAGAGTACTACATAGGATTTTCATCTCTAATCTTTATCCTCGTGCTGACAATAAAACCGAACTCACTGCTTTTATGGTTCGTGTTTTGCATTCTGTCATCTCTGGTGCAAAAATATGTTTACCTTCCTTAATTTGTCATTCCATTATTCTGTCTCGTCAACATCCTGGACATAGTGATATACCCTTTTGTTATTTGTTGACTATGCTGGCAAATCATATGCTTGTTGCTATGCCTACTAGAGAAAAACCCATCCATCATCTCCCTTTTAATAATTCAAATCTTAACAAGATGACTTTAGAATTGGCTGATGGCCAAGTGGATGCTGGTGGCGGTGGTGCTGAAGCAAGAGATGCTGGTCAAGCTGGTGATCCTACTGAAGACGTGAATATGGATGATTTATTTGAAGAACTTGAGTCAGACTCGGCTGATGATCCTGATTTTCAGCCCTCTGATTTTGATGAGAGATTGAATTCCGTTTAAGAGCAAGTGGCTCAAATTCGTGTTTCACAAGACACGCAATTCTCTTATCTTCGCAAATATATGAGGCGGATTGCTAAGGGTTTACACAAAATTGATCCTTCTAATCCTGCTCCATCCTCTGGTTCTGACTGAATGTTTTACTAAGTCTGTAATATTTGTTTTTAACTTTACATACTCACTGACGTTTTGAATTATGCACTAAAGCTCTCTTGAATCTATATACTAACTGCTATATTCATTATTATTGCTGCCCTTCTTCCTTTGTCATTTTGTGACAAAAAGGGGGAGAAGTTTTGGGAGATGTGCTCCTATTATCTATTACTCAGGGGGAGTTAAGCTTCTCAGGGGTACCTATTACTCAGGGGGAGTTAAGCTTCTTAGGGGTAGTTATGGGAGAATGATGCTAGTTATTTCTTATCATATATATCTGTGCATGCTTCTCTATTGTTGAACTTGTTGTGAATATGTAGTGAGTACTTCGTTTCAAATTGAAGTATTATAATTTGGGTGTTTTGTCACAAATTTGACAAAGGGGGAGATTGTAAGTGTTATGATCTCATGCTCCTTTGGTTGTCAAATTTTGTGTGCCAAAACATCTATCGGTGTTCTGTACTTGTATGATCATTTATTGGAATTCAAGACACCTCAAGAAGCTACATGTTGACACCTCAAGAAGCTACATGTTGAAGCCTCAAGAAGCTACATGTTGAAGCCTCAAGAAGCTACAATGTTGAAGTTCAAATCTAAAGAAACAACGCATGAAGTAGTTCTATGTTGATGAAGATCTCAAGCATGATATGGTTCAAGATCTCAAGCATGATATGGTTCAAGATCTCAAGCCTGATATGATTCAAATTATCTACATTCGTTGAATGGTTGAAGTTCAATGTCCATACGACATGGTTTAGGTTTGAATGACCTTAGGTTGACCCTTTAAGTAGGTCACTTTGGATACATTAATCAAATATTTAAATTACATAAGGTTGGTCTATTCTACGACCAGTCCTAGCTCTTGTTCGACCAGTCCTAGCATTGGTTCGACTAGTCCAAGAAATTCCTCGACCAGTCCTAAGTAGTTGAAGATTTTTCGAAATTTTTGGTACGCCCACGACCAGTCCTGGAGGTCCTTCGACCGGTCGTAGGTGTGGCTTCGACTCATCCACGACCAGTCGTGGAGCTACGACTTAAAGTCCAGCAACGAAATCTCTGGTCTTACGACCAGTCGTAGGTGACCCACGACCAGTCGTAGGGTACTCACGACCAATCGTAGAACGGCTTTCAAATATCGCGCTTATTTTTTCAAAAGTCTGTTAGAGCTACGACCAGTCGTAGGTTTCTAAGACCAGTCGTAGGAGCGATTTCTGCTTCTATAAATTGAACACGAAATTCAGAGTTTTCACAACTTCAACTTCATACGATTCAAGAATTTTCAAGTGATCACTCTGAGATAAGTTTGTGTTTATTTTAAGCTAGATTGTGCTTATTTAATATTCCTTTTTGCTAGCTTATTTAATTTGATTTTGTTTCTATATTCCAATCTTATTTGAAAAGAGGAATTATCTTATTCCTTCTTCTTGGAATCAAAATCAAATTTAGCTACGCCCAACGAGTTAAATCTAAAATCAATTAGAACTTAAAACCTTATGAATGTGAGTATTGGAAATTGAACTTTGACATTCAAATCATCTACTCCGATTGGTTCTACCGGGCTGCTACGAAAAAGGAGAAATCCAGGTATTTTACAATTCTGTAAAATTCATTTACTTTTGGTTTTGTTTGAGGTTAAGCCAGAAAAATCTCATTGTACTGGTTTTGTTTGAGGTTGAACCAGAAAAAATCTCATTGTATTGGTTGTCTGAGGAAAACCAGAAAACTCAGAAAAGAGGGGTTTTTGAATTGTGTAAGCCCAAGTGAAAAAGACACAATTGTAAAGGTTTTTGGTGAACCTGTGAAAACCTATTTGTTAGTGAACGCTAATATCCCCTGTGTGAGGATATTAGGAGTGGAGTAGCTTTTTGTGTGGCTGTTGGAAAACAGTTGGTGTACACACAAGCGAACCACTATAACTCTTTGACTTGTGGTTTGAATACTTGCTTAATTGTCATATCTTTTATCATTCGATTGTGTGGAATGTACAAGTGGATGTGAATGTTGTAACTATTTACATTTCAAGCAAGTGTGGGGATTGTTGTAATAATTTAGATCTTACTTCTGCATTTAAATTCAATTCCTTGCTATTTCATTTACTTATATTAATATTGAGTCCTTGATCCAAAAGAGGTTCTAGAAATAAGGTTGTCCTACCATAAGCCCTTGTTGATTATGGTGTAAGGTTGTCCTTAGATCTGAATTTGCATCAATCTCTCGATATCTATTTATCAAGGTGATTTAAATTTAGCTTTGTGAATTGATTCATGTTGTAAGGCTATTGGTTTATTTTATTTCCGCTGATTTTATTTTAATTTGGCATAGTCCTATTCACCCCCCCCCCCCCCTCTAGGACATATAACTTGGCCTTTTCAGAAGGCTTTAAGAATTGGCTCATAAAGAAAGGTAATCATTCTGTTCTTGTCTGTTTTGAATCTTATCTAACTGATGTGTTAGTAGATTCCTGGTGGATAGATTCAGGAACTATTATTCACATATGCACTTCTATGCAGGAATTACTACAGGCCAGGCAACCAACTGATGCGGAGCGCTCAGTATACATAGGCAATGGTGTCAAGGTAGACGTGGAGGTAATAGGAGTCTATAGGCTTAAGTTAAAGTCGGGTCATTTTTTGGATTTAGTAGATACATTATGTGTGCCATCTATAAGACGCAATTTAGTTTCAATTTCCTGTTTGGATAAGTTGGGATATTCATTCCACTTTGGAAATAAAAGTTTTAGTATTTACTTTAATTCGATTAAAGTTGGAACCGGTTCTATAGTAAACAACTTATACCAGTTAGACTTGATTGCTTCTCACGTCTATAATATTAATACCTTGTGTGGAAATAAAGTGGGATCTAAGCGAAGACTAGATTATGAGAATTCATCCATGTTGTGGCACAGGCGGCTATGCCATATATATATCTCGTGAGAGATTAAACAGGCTTGTGCGAGAAGGAATTTTGCATTCTCTAGACTTCTCTGACTATAAAGTATGCATTGATTGCATAAAAGGGAAACAGACTAGAACGAGAAAGAAAGGTGCAACCAGGAGTGTAAGTCTATTAGAGGTTATACATATAGATATCTGTGGACCATTCCCTACAACCTCATGGAGTGGCCACAATTAAATATTTTATTACCTTTATAGATGACTATTCTCACTTCAGGTAGATGCTTTTAAAATCTATAAGGCTGAAGCTGAAAATCAACTCTATAAGATAATTAAAGTTGTCAGATTTGACCGTGGTGGTGAATACTATGGCAGATATGACGAATTAGGATGCAATCCAGGGCCATTCGCTAGATACCTGAAGGATTGTGACATTGTCGCTCAATACACTATGCCTGGCACTCCAGAGCAGAATGGAGTGGCTGAGAGACGCAATCGCACCCTTATGGATATGGTGCGAAGCATGGTCTGCAATTTGACATTGCCAGAATCTCTGTGGGGTGATGCGATCAAAACCGCAGTTCATATACTAGACAGGGTTCCCATCAAAGCAGTTAACAAAACTCCTTTTGAGTTGTGGAATGGGAGAAAACCAAGTCTCCGATATCTACATGTTTGGGGTTGTCCTGCTGAGGCCAAAGTTTATAACCCGCATGAAAAGAAGCTTGATCCTAGAATCGTAAGTTGTTTCTTCATTAGATATCCAGAAAGAGCAAAAGGCTATCGATTCTACCGTCCTTCCCACTCTATTAGGATTGTTGAGACTGAGAATGCCAGATTCATTAAGGACACTGAAAACCGTGGGAGCACGAACATAAGAAATTTTATATTTGAGGAACAAAGGACTATGACTCCAGTCATAGTAAATCCAAATCACGTGGACATTAATGGTGCAGTCGATTCTGCAGTCACTGCAGAACACCACGTAGAACCTCAAATACAAATCACTGATGAGGAAAATCAAGATCAGACCCAGCAAGCTGAACCATTAAGAAGATTTGAAAGAGAGAGAAGGCCAGTAAATCGAGACAATTACATCGTATACTTACAGGAGCATGACTTTGACATAGGGGTGGAAAAGGATCCTGAATCCTTTACACAAGTCAAACAAAGTGCGATCCTTCTCGTTGGTTTGATGCCATGAAAGATGAGTTGAAATCCATGCAGGACAATAAAGTATGAGATCTTGTAGAGTTACCTATTGGAATAAGGCCGATTGGTTCTAAATGGATATTTAAAACCAAAAGGGACTCTAAAGGTAATGTCGAAAGGTATAAAGTCTGACTTATTGCCAAGGGTTTTAACCAATGTGAGGGCATTGACTTTAATGAGACTTTCTCTCTAGTATCTAAGAAAGACTCATTCAGGATCATAATGGCTCTTGTAGCTCATTTGAATTTAGAGTTACATCAGATGGATGTAAAGACTGCATTTCTCAATGGAGATCTAAATGAGAATGTATACATGTTGCAGCTCGAAGGTTTTGTAGCTACTGGCTCAGAACATTTGGTTTGCAAACTTAAGAAGTCCATCTATGGGTTGAAACAGACATTGCGACAGTGGTACCTTAAGTCTCATGAAGTAATTTCCTCATATGGCTTTGTAGAAAACACTGTAGATGAATGCATCTACATTAAAACCAGTGGGAGTAAGTTCGTTATGATAATTTTGTATGTTGATGACATTTTGTTGGCTAACAGTGATATCAGGATGTTGAACGACACCAAGAACTTTTTATTTCAAAAGTTTGAAATGAAAGACCTTAGTGAAGCTTCTTACGTCATCGGCATTGAGATTCGCCGTGACAGAACATTTGGACTGCTCAGCCTGTCACAGAGGGCCTACATTAGTAGGGTACTCGAAAGGTATGGTATGCAAAATTGTGCTCCAGGAAAGTCGCCCATTGTAAAGGGCGACAAATTTGGTTTATTTCAGTGTCCAAAGAATGATTTGGAAAAGAATTGAATGAAAGAATATCCGTATGCATCAGTAGTAGGGAGCATCATGTATGCTCAAGTTTGTACGCCACCGGACATTGCCTTTGTCACTGGAATGTTGGGAAGATATTTATTTAATCCAGGAATGCAACATTGGATAGCTGCAAAGAAAGTGTTACGGTATCTTCAAAGAACAAAAGACTTCGAACTCACATACAGAAGATCTGATCAGTTGGAGTTGATCGGATATTCAGACGCAGACTTCGCAGGCTGCGTGGACACTGAGAAGTCTACTTCAGGATACATCTTCATGATGGTGGGAGGAGCTGTGTCGTGGAAAAGCGTGAAACAATCTACCACAGCCTCATCTACTATGGAAGCTGAATTTATTGCCTGCCATGAGGCATCTAATCAGGCACTATGGTTACAGAGTTTCTTCTCAGGTTTGCGGGTACTGGAACATATCCCGAAACCGTTGAGAATATTTTGCGATAATTGATCGGCTGCTATTTTCTTCTCTAGTAACAACAAGCATTCGTCAAGGTCGAGGCATATCGACATCAAGTACCTTATTGTAAATGAAAGAGTTCAGAATCATCAAGTGTCCGTGGAATTCATCGGTACTAAGCAGATGATTGCAGATCCGCTCACTAAAGGGCTCCCTATCACGCCATTTTAGGAACATGTAACATCCATGAGAGTCATTGATCCCACAGATGTTTTCAGTTAGTGGGAGCTGAGCGTATTTTGATTTTAACAGACACTTAGAGATCTCGTTTTATACAGTTTATTTAGATGATTTTGATATAAAGATTTATTTCTACTTCTCTATATATATGCACAAATTTTGAGTAAGTAGAACTACAGTCGTATCTTGTTGGAGACATGTAAAAGCTTCAGGACCTCTTAAGGATATGCACATATCATCACACTAAAGTGTGTAATCCTTATCCACATTTCCTAGTTCGTGATCTATGTCGTTAAGATTGAAAGTACTTGTGATTGCGCTTAGTCTCACTTCGTCTAAATTAAATGTTGTGACGACTACCGCGTTTCGATACTGACAGTCTTGATGGACCAGATTGAATAACATTACTCATATTGTCCAACTATTTCATTGGTTAACCATTCAGATATTTTCTTAATATCAAAACTTGTTTTCAAAATTTTATGACAATCATTGATGTTGCTCAATGAGGCCCAAGTGGGAGAATGTAAGAACTCTATGTGGTGGGCCTTACTGATCAACGATCTGGATTGTATTCTAGTTGGACTGTTTGATTGAGTTAATCAGCGGACCCCACTTAAGGTGATACACTGTGCAATCTATCTACGCAGCACTGCGTATTTGGGTGGAATGCTATAGCCTTACGCAAGGCAATTTGAGTCGAACTAGGACACAGTTATGTGGAGCGTGGGAGAGAGAGTTTTGATGGGTTTCAAACTCTCTCTCCACAGTCTCTATAAAAGAGAGCTGGGTCCCCGATCCTATACCACAGCAAAATTCGAGTCCCATCTATTGTATTGTAGAAAGGGTGTGAAGGAGAGGAAGATCCTAAGCTCTACAGAAATTCTGGTATTCTTATCTGGCTTCCATGGCGGCGTCTCAGCTAGGTAAGCTATCTGAACCCCTGATCATCATGTCCCTTGCACAGACAGATCTGTGGGCCTATTCCGCATATAGATTAAGTCCCACACAGAGTTCATAGGATATTTTTTAGAAATTTCAAATTATGACACAAGGAAACAATTTTAATGACTATTGTGCCAAATTTTGTGGTCTTATTGAAGAGTAGAAATTACATAATCCCTTTACCTAGGACATTGTAACTGAGCAGTGCTAGAGGGAAGAGATTTGTGTAGCTATTTTCCTTACTACGGTCCAACCCTACTTAGACCCTACTACGACACAACTTTTGGCAAGTGAGAAGACGCCAACATTATTTGGAAGTGTTTGTATGTATGCTAAGGGTCCCAAATCCTTTAGAATCCTCTTCATCCTATCATTCAAATGATAATATCTCTATTATGGGTAACAATACTTGTGGTGGCCGACAACCCTAATATAGGGGACGTTTTAGCAACAGAGAACGTGGAAGGATTTCCTCTAGTGATAGCTCCTAATATCTTCCAAGAAAACAACATTACTGCATATATTGTAAGAAAAGTAACCATAATGTGGACCATTGTTGGGATTTAATTCAATGAAATGGGGGTCTGACTCCTCATGAGGCACATTCACCCTCATACCAAGAAGAGGGGACATCCAGTCATCTAAGTGATACTATGCAGTTCATTGTTCGGGCCAAACTTGAAAAATTATTGAGCAAGAACACAAGTGCAGACTCAATTGCCACTCCATCTACATCCCTGGCTAACTCAGGTAACGCCTTTGTCGCATTGATAGGTATGTCTCCTTAGGTCATTGATTCAATAGCCATCGACCACATGACAAGTATTTGTCCTCTCTTGTCCACCCTTAATGAGTCTGTTACTTGTGCTCCTATTTCTTTAGCTAATGGTTCCTTACCTGATGTTTACAAAAAACGAAAAGTGCATCTTAGAGAGAACATGACTCTTTCAAATATTTTATTTGCTCATAAGTTTCATTTTATTCTTTTTTTCTCTTAGTCAAATTACAAAACAAATGAATTATTCTATAATATTTTTTCCTTCTCATTATTTTCTTTAGGATATCAAGACATGTGCGACGATTAGTAGGGGGTGAATCTTAAGGACTATTACTTTGAGCAAGGTAGACATGGATGTGCACTTACCAACATTTTGGAGCAGAACACTCTCATATGGCATGCCGGATTTGGACATTCGTCCTTTGAGTCTCTTCGTAAACTTCTTTCTAGCTTATTATTTTTCTCCAATAAATTGTGAAACATGTTAGTTGGCAAAACACACTAGGTCTAGTTTTAGTTCTCAAATTAATAACCATGAAACTGAATTATTTGAATTAGTTTATTCAGATGTGTGGAGACCCTTTCAGATCCCAAGTTTGAGTAATTTTAAATATTTTGTTTCATTCATTGATGATTGCTCCCATGTGACATGGGTATATATGCTTTATGATAAGTTAGAGATTTTTGAATGTTTTAAACATTTTCATGCTAAAATTAGAACTCGACTCTAAAGATAAGTAAAATTCTTACATTCAAACAATGCTCTTGAGTATCTATTAAGTCACTTCTAGACTTATCTATATTACTTTGGTATTACACATCAAATATCATGCCCATATATATTGGAACAAAACAGTGTTGTTGAATATAAGACTACATATTTTCTGGAAGTGGCTTGCTCCCTCATGATACACATGAATGTTCTAAAGTATCTTTGGAACTATTCTGTTCTAATGGCTTGTTATCTTATAAATCGCCAACCATCCTTTGTTTTGCATGGGTGTACGCCCTTCTCTCTTTTATTCCTTGGAAAAAAAAGTCATTCTCTCTTCCTCCTTATGTGTTTGGGTGTATTACATTTCTTCGTAGTGTTGGTACCCCATTACATAAAATGGACTCGAGAGCCATAAAATGTATCTTTCTTAGGTACTCTCCTGAGAAAAGGTTATATACAGACAATCGGGTTAGATTATGAGGAGATATTCTCTCTTGTGCTTAAGCTAAACTTGGTGTGAGTTTTCATCTCAATTGCGGCTAACAGATCTTAGCCCGGCCCTTTTATCCACTGGACATGAAGAATACCTTCTTACATGATGATTTTTCAAAGGAAGTTTACATAGAATAACCCTCGGGGTTCATTACCCAGGGGGAGAGGGGGAGCATTTGTAAACTTCATTGCCCGAGGTTTATTGCGTGGTTCGAGAAGTTTAGTGATGCTCTTATTTATATTACTTTCCATTATTGTTGTGTGGATCACTCCATTTTCATATATAAACCGAATTGTGAAAAGGATTGTGATTTTGATTGTTTATGTACGTCGACGACATCATAGTCACAGGTAGACACTATATATTTAGTAGTAATTCCAAACCAAGGATCTAGGCACCTTGAGTTACTTTCTTGGAATAAAGGGGCATGCTCAACTGTTGGAATTACTTTAAACCATCGAAAGTATAACATGAAAGAGACATGAATGCCAGGATATAGACCATGTGACACTCCGATGGAGCTTAATAGTAAATTGGTAGATGATTAAGGGGACCTGTTTGAAGAACCTGAATGATATTGTCGAGTAGTTGGAAAAATAATCTATCTTATGGTAACTGGACCAGATATCTCTTTTTCTGTGAGACTAGTTAATTGATTTATGCATAAGCTAAGAGTACCACACTGGGAGGTTGTGGTTCGTATTTTGTGCTACTTGGGACTCTTGGACAAGGTTAATTATATTAGTCCAATACTCATCTTCGCATTGATGGATATACAGATGTAGGTTGGGTTAGATCTGTGATTGATAAACGTTCCACCTTTGGATACTGTACGTTGATTGGAGGTAATCTTGTGATGTGGCACATCAAGAAAACGAATGTATTGGTTAGGTCCAGTGCTGAGGCTGAATATAAGGTTATGGGCTACACAGTTTGTGAAATGATTCGAGTGACATCCCTTCTTCAAGAATTCTTTTGACATCTCTCCTATGATCCTTCATTGTGATAATTAGGCGGCTATCCATATTGTCAATAATTCAATATTTCATGAAAGGACGAAACATATAAAGGTGGACTGTCACTTCATTCGAGAGAAAGTCGCATCTAAAGAGATCGTCATCAAACATGTTCAATCAAAGTACTAACTAAGAGATTTTTACAAAAGCATTAACTTGGGATATGGGAGTACAAATTTGTAATAAGTTGGGTATGCACAATATATATGCCTAGCTTGAGGGGGAGTGTAGAAAATAGGACCATTTGGGTTATCTTTAGGTCTAGGCCCACCTTTAGGCCCAACTCTCTTTGTCTTACATCTCATATATAATGCAAACCCTAGGTTGTGAGAGGGCTCTCCAGCCACTACTCTCCCAAGCATCTCTCTCTCTTGGCACTTTTTTGTTTAAAAAGTGATAAAGTGGAGATTTGCGGGGCCCATGTGATATTTTTATGTATCCAACCCGCCCAACAAATGTACACAATGGTATTTAGAAGAATGAAAATTGTAAGCAATCTAAATATAAGGTGAGCCATACCATGAAAAAAATACACCACCTGAAAACATCAAAAGGAACATTTAGCCCATATAGTGGTTCAATTGGAAAGATTTTTAGTTGATGTGATTATTATGGTTGGGTATGTGTTGAACAGGCTAGATGTCATACACATACCATGTTAGCCCCAAAACTTTCTAACTTTATTATGTTTCAATGAAAATAATAAATTAATTACTTCAATAATTACCCCTAAAAGCACGACTTTGGCATTTTAATTTGTGAAGGAATTATAGGGGCCGGTTTATATTCAATGAAAGGAAAAGTAAGGTAACATTAATTTCCCTTAAAATAGTTTTCTATTATTTGTGAAGACTTTTTTTTAAAGGAATTAGTGAGAAACATCATTTCTCATTTCCTCCTTTTAATTAAAAATCAACAAATTATTCCTCACAAGCAAGGGGATATTTCCATAGTTGAAGGAAAATGAATTTCTCAATAGCTAAATACACAAGCGCCACCACCTATCTCTGATTGCCTCACATGTCTTCAATCACCTCACATGCATAACATATGTGAATGTTCCACTATCCATCCTCTATTGTGCCACATACGTGTGCTACTATGCTACGTGTGCACCATCCATTTTCACTTGGGCCCCATATTCACAGAGTATCACACATGTATTGCATGTACCAACTTTCCATTGTTTATCTTCTATTGTGTAGCACACATGCCACTATTCCACATGTGCCACCATCCATCTTCACATAGACGACCCCACATGTACAAAGCGCCTCAAATGGATCTCACATGCCAACTTTTCATTGTCCATCTTCTGTTGTGTGGCACACATGCCACTATACCACATGTGCTACCATCCATCTTCACTTGGGCACCACATGTATAAAGCATGTGCCAACTTTTCATTTTCCAAATATCTTCCATGCTCTGAAAATTCTTCGGGGTCATTTTAATTTTGAGCATAAGATTCATCATCTGTTTTTGTTAAGGCAGTGCAAATAAAAGGGTTTTTAAAGTTGATTTTGGCCATCATAATTTCATAATTTGGATCATGGTAATGTCAAGGGAATGCATTCTTCCACAGATTCTCCTCTCATAGGAGCCATTCATATTCTGTCACTCTTGTAGACAAGTCAATCAGATCTTCGAAATCCAAATCCAACCGACTGAAAATCAGTAAGGTCCTTACTTGTAAAATTTTCTAATCCACTGGACCATGCATGAAAAAAATAATTTTAGAGAAATGAAATCAACTGTCCATGTTCAAGATAGACGGATGCCTAAGGATTAAAATGCCATATATATGTGTGTATATGACACATGTATATGGAAAGTTGGGTTGGGTTGGGTCCATCTAAAAGTACTTGAGCCCAAGCCCACCCTTACCAAAGGAAGGAATTGGGCTTGATCCATTGCTTAACCATGGTCTTACGTTAAGGAAATCACGTGAGTAATGATCTAATGGGCTAAGTGCATGAGACCTTGGATTTATTGGCATTCACATCACCAATGTAAACTGTCCACTCCTCCTCTATTTTTCTACTGCCATATCGAAAGGTTCTAAACATCCATGATTTAGCATATCATCCTGTACGTGATCTATTTTTGAATGCCATTGATTAGATGGTCTGGATCATCTGATTAGTATATTTTTTCAAGACAGCTAATGTGGAATGGCTGCAATTGTGACAAGGCTTAGGTGAGGATGATGATGAGCATATGCGGAGTACGTAGCTGAAGTTATGGACAAACAATGAGTTAATGTGGCCCAGTGATGCGTTCTCGAAATCCAACCGTCCATCAGATGCAAACCCGAAAGAAACCCCAACCCACATAAATCAGCCCAATCCAAGACTTGACTAGCCATTGCACATAGAAAATGTTGGAGGGCGGAGCCTACATTAATATTGTACATATAGAATCCAGACCCTTCAGGCCTTTCATTCAAGACAGATTAAGGGTTAGGGCTCTGTGGGGCCCACTGTGATGTAAGTGTTTTATCCACATTGTTCATCGTTTTTATCAGATCATTTTAAGGTACGAGACAAGAAATTAAATAAGTTCACAGCTCTAGTGGACCACACCAAAGGAAGCTGCAGTGATAATGACACTCACCGTTGAAACCTTTCTAAGGACAAACGTGATGTTTTTTTTTTTTACCATCCAACCTATTCATAAGGTCATGTAGACATGGATGAAGTGAAAAAACAAATATCAGCATGATCTGATCCGAAACTTCTCCAGCTCCCAAGAAGTTTTTAATGGTGTATGTCCACTTAAGCCTTGTGCCTGCCTTGTTTTTTTGTCTCATACCTTAAAATGAAATGAGAAAAACGATGAATGGTGTGGAGAAAACACTTACATTTCAGTGTGGACAGGACGCAATCCGCGTACTGAGTTACCAGTAGGCTTATATCTCACTGAGTAAACTACGTTTGGTCCTGCCGTGAATGTGTGTGGGTTATCCACGCCGTCCATCCGTTTTTCAGCTCATTATGGTGGTTGAGCCAAAAATTGAAGCATGCCCAAAGCTCAATTGGACCACACCACAGGAAACAGTGGGAATAATGACTTCCACCGTTGAAACCTTGGTAAGGCCCACAGTGATGTTTATTTTTCATCCAACCAGTTCATAAGATCACACAAACATGGATGAAGGGAAAACACAAATAACAGATTGATCCAAAACTTCAGTGGCCCCCTTGAAATTTTCTACGACGATAGAATCTCAATTCACACTGTTTTCCCTTGATGAGGTCCACTTCAGATTTGGATATACTTCATTTTTGGGCTAAGCCCTCAAATTACCTATTAAAATGGATGGATCGGAGTGGATAAAATATGTAAATCATGGTCGACCCCACAGAGTTTACTCTCAGCGTGCTGAATTACCAAAAAAAAAAAGCGCCACATCAAGCCATCAGGGATATCCTGGTGCCAGTGGCATCGGGGCAATAAACATCCCTCACTGACAATTAGGATAAATAAGAGTCTGGATCTTCTCTTTGACACAAGCACGGATTTCCTGCTTGTTGCAATGTGAATGGCTACGTTATCACTGACTCCACTGATCACATTGCAACAAATAAGAAATTAATCCCTGCTGAAATGGCGGGCAGAGGATCCAAACTTAATAAATATATTAAAATTGAAAAGACAAATAAAATTTAAATAAAGAAAAAGACATCCTTACTCTTATTCGATGATAAGAGACGTTATGTGTTCGATCTTTAACCAATCCTCACCCTCGTCCTTTCTCACCCTTTCTTTCAAATCTCCTGACATGCCTTCCAACTTCAATTCTTGAAGGGTGATGATATATCGCAATCCATCAGGAAGCATCTTCAATCTGTAGCAGGATGAAATCTTCAAACACCTAAGATTCCGCATAGCTCCTTCCTCCACTCTCCACTCCTCTAATTTATAGAATCGACCAATTTTCAAAGTGTCGAGCAGTGGAAACCCTCCAGCAGAGCAAACCATTTTCTTTCCCATGTAAACGTCTTCTATATTAAATAAGCTGTCCATACAGAGACTCCGAAGGTTGGGCAGCTTCTCCAGTGTTACCATCGGGTCTCGATCTAATTTGGACCCACGTAAGAATAGCTCAGTGAGGTTAGGTGGGAATACATGCGGCTTTGGTAATTTCTCTAAGCGTCCATTCAAGTTCATTTTATATAGATGCTCATGTTTTGAGAAGGACTCAAAAGCTGGAATCCACGATTGAGAACATGAACTTAGGCGCAATGATCTGAGGTGGACCAATTTACTAATGGAACAAGATAATGCCACATCGAAATCTCCTCGTATTTCATGTATTCCCAAAACTCTCAAATTGGTCAGTTTCTCCAACCCATCTTCTATCCAGCTGTCTCCCCTAACACTTTTAAGCGTCTGGAGATTGCTCAAGTGATGGAGTTGCATGCCGTTGCTGAACCTAATATTGGGTACCATTAAGTGCCTTATCTGTTCCATCTTCCCAATATCATCTGGTAACCATGCCATCTGGAATGAATGCCATATATGCCGTATATCAAGAGTCTGTAAATTGGTGGTGGATGAAATATGCCGTATATCAAGAGTCTGTAAATTGGACAGGCGAGTAATGGTGGATGGTAGCGTTCCAGACCATTGCATTTCCAGACGTAAGTACCTCAAGTGGATTAGGTCCCCAATTTCGTTAGGGAGACGAGAGAGTTCACTGCTTCGGAGATGCATCACCCTGAGAAATTTGAAAGCTCCAATTTCGTTGACCTGGATTTGCCGGGCTAGTTCCTCTGTCACGTCACTCTCGTAACCGATGTCCAACAAAGAGAGGAGATGTGGAGTGGAGCTGTTAAGAGAGATGCAGTTGCTGATGTCACCACTAGTAATTGCAAGTCGGGCTGCCATGATGGATGACGTAGGCACTTTGTTACCATACACCTCCAGTAATCTCTCGTCCTTGGCTTTTGAAATTGCAAGATTGCGTAGAAGATCATGAATACGACACTTTTTAGCCATTCCATTGCTCTTCCTTTTGGACACCTGAATCATGCTTCGACTGATGAGCTCTTCTACGTAATCCTCCGCAACGTCCTCCATTTCTTTTTCTCCCCTTCTCTGCACGAATCCTTCCGCTATCCATATCCGAATCAATTCGTCCACACAGATTTCGGAGTGTTCAGGAAATGCTGCAAAATAAAGAAAGCAGTGCTTCAAGTAATAGGGCAAGTCATCGTAGCTCAGGGCCAATATGCCCGAGATTGCATCTTCTTCACTTTGATGTAGCCACCATTCCACACTTCTAAGCACTTTCTCCCACTCATACACTGACTTCTCTTTCCTTGATAGGACGCCTCCTAACACTGTAATTGCTAGAGGTAAACTTCTACATTTTGCAACCATCCTTCTCCCCAACTCCTCCAGATTTGGAAGGCATGCAGGAGAAGGATTTCCCAGTAGTGCTTTCTTGCAAAACAATGTCCAACTCTCGTTTGCATTGAGAAAACGTAATTTATGGGGTGTGCTCTGTGTATCTGCATACTTGGCTACTTCTTCATTGCGAGTCATGATCAGAACTCTGCTGCCGTTTTTACTATCTGGAAATGCAGTAACCAAGCCATCCCAATCTTCTCTGGACCATATATCATCAATTACCACCAGATACCTCTTCTGTTCCAAGTATCTCCATAAGTCTTCTTTATCAGGTTCGTCTGGTAAGAGCCATGCAAAGCTTGCTAAAAGAATATCTCCCATTTGATAATATTCTCGAGGCACATCCACCCAACGACGAATATCGAAACTCTTCCGTACATGGACATTATCGTAAACTTTCTTTGCAAGAGTAGTCTTACCTGTTCCTCCCGGACCAGTGATGGAAATGACAACACGCTGCATATCTCCTGCAATCAGCCTCCCCACCAGTGTCCTTGCCTCGTCTTCAAATCCGACCACTTCGGCTTCCTCAACAATAGGAGCCCTCTTCACCTTCTGTATATGGCTTTCATTTGAAGAAGTTGAAGCTTCTCCACATGGCTGTATATTGTGGATGCCGTACTGTGATCTGTTGGACAAGATGATCTCGTCGAGCCTTGTTTTTAAGTCGAAGATCTTCTTTCCAAGATCCTCAATGGCTGGTTTGTCTTTGATGCCACTATTAAAAGTGGATTGGTAACTCATCAATCCAGCACTCGTCTCTCCTCGTTGCTGTGCAATTTTAAAGATGAAGGAGTCGATGACGTTCTTAGTGTTGTTTGCTACTTCTATAAGCTGAACACTTTCATTATACCCGCGCATCCCATCCACGTCTTTGAGTATGGCATTGAGTTTGTTTCGAAGCGTTCTAGCCCACTCTTCTACATGGGAAAGGTGAAAATCTTTCTGCTGTATAAAATAGGTCAGACTTTTTGCGGCGGATTGAACAGCACTCTTAGCCATTCTCTCTGTCTCCCTTCCTTCAGAAGCTTCCATGTTCAAAAAATAGCCTTCTTCAACAAGGAAAGTCTCTCCCTACAAAAGCAAAGGCACACCTATGGTTATTTCATCTTGTGCTTTCGTAAAACCCACGACTCTCTTTGAGTGCGGATCATCTGTGTTGTTGGGAAACGGATTGGCTATTCACCTAGATGAAGGGAAAAAACAAATAACAGCTTGATCCAAAACTTTTATGCCCCCAAAAAGTTTATAATGGTGGACGTTCAATTAACAATGTTTTTTGTAATGTGGTCCACTTGATATTAGGATATACTTCGTTTTGGGGCTCATAACATAAAATTATCTTAAAAATAGATGGATGGATGGATGAAACATATACATCATGGTTGGCCCACAAAGCACCGACCACTAGCCATCGGCTGGTGGCGGTGAGTAGCCATGTGGAAGACTTCGGAAATTCTAAAGCATGATACAAGAAATTAGGTATATCCAAAGCATGATACAATCGTTAGGCTTATTTTACATCTAATCTGTTCATAAGGTCACAATCTCACACTTCTGTGGACTCAAAAGAACTTTGTAGGCCCACCATAATATTTATTTTTTATTTGATACATTCGTAAGGTCACACATACCGGGATGAAGAGGAAAAACAAATATCATATTCATCCAAAACTTCCATGACCCCAAAATGGTTTCAATGGTAGACGTTTAATCTTCCACTACGATTTGCATTATGGTCCACTTGATATTTAGATCTGTCTTATTTTTGGCCTCAAGCCTTACTATAAGCTCGTCAAATGGACAGACGGTTTGGATATAACACACGCCTCATGATGGGACCCACAATGCTTGGTGACATCAACACATCAGCCATATGGATGTGGTACACCAGCCAATCCGCTTCTACTCTTTTTCAGAGGAAGTGCTTTCAGCTGTTATTTGAAGCCAGCTGCATATATGCCTTTTCTCAGTTGGTTTAACTGACAATGATGACAATACCCCATGTGGCTCGTGGCCAGCGTGTACGGCTCATAACAGGCCAGTTTTGTATGTCGGGTTCGGGGGACCACTCCAACATTGATCGGTTTGCTTTATGAATAATCAGAACCTTTTGTTGCATATCTATGCATGTCCTTCGTGCATACTATGTGGGCCCCACCATGATGCATATCTATGCATGTCCTTCGTGCATATCCACTAGGGCTGAAAGTTGGGCGTGGTGGGTCGGGTTGGTGCTCAACCCTAACCCAACCCAAGGTTCCTTTACCTCGACCTTAACCCAATTCAACCCAAACTCGGGTTGGGAATTCTCAACCCAAGCGGGTTCCTTCGGGTTGGCTCACTTGAGTTTTGGTTCAATCTGATTTTTCGGTTCACGTCATAACATGGTCCGGCTCAAGTGATGGTTGGAGTAGATATCATAGACAAATCAGGGTGACCCCACTGAACCTTTTGTTGCAGGAGCTCCGGTAATAATCCCCATCTCCGCTGCTCATTATGGGGTGGCCCACTTGAGTTTTGGATCAATCTGAATTTTTAACTCACGTCCCAACATGATTTGGCTCAAACGATGGTTGGAGTGGATGTCATACACACATCATGATGGGCCCCACATAATCTTTTGTTGCAGGAGCTCCTACAATAATACTCATCTCCACTGCTCACTATGGTGTAGCCCACTTGAGCTTTAGATCAATCTGATTTTTTAGTTCACGTAATAACATGATTTGTAACAGCCCACGCCCATACTGTACGATATTGTCCGCTCTGGGCACAGCCCGCACGGTTTTGTTCTCGGATAACTCCCCCAAAAGGCCTCATACAGTATAGGGTGATAACTCTACATATAACTACAATATAGGGTGACAACTCTACATATAACTACCACAACTTCAGACGGCACTTCCGATGTGGGACAAAGTTTCACCTTTCACTGTGTGCACAGTAGCCTGCCAGCCACACAGTAGCCTGCCAGCCATCTTGGGGCCCTCCCACATGTGTGTCCGCCCACGTGTGACCACAGTGACGGGGCGTCACAATATCCCCCACCGAGGGCAGAGCCGTCCTCGACTCTGATACCATTTGTAACAGCCCACGCCCATACTGTATGATATTGTCCGCTCTGGGCACAGCCCGCATGGTTTTGTTCTCGGAGAACTCCCCCAAAAGGCCTCATACAGTATAGGGTGACAACTCTACATATAACTACCACAACTTCAGACGGCACTTCCGATGTGGGACAAAGCTTCACCTTTCACTGTGTGCACAGTAGCCTGCCAGCCACACAGTAGTCTGCCAGCCATCTTGGGGCCCTCCCACATGTGTGCCCGCCCACGTGTGACCACAGTGACAGGGCGTCACAATATCTCCCACCGAGGGCAGATCCGTCCTCGGCTCTGATACCATTTGTAACAGCCCACGCCCATACTGTATGATATTGTCCGCTCTGGGCACAGCCCGCACGGTTTTGTTCTCGGATAACTCCCCCAAAAGGCCTCATACAGTATAGGGTGACAACTCTACATATAACTACCACAACTTTAGACGGCACTTCCGATGTGGGACAAAGCTTCACATTTTACTATGTGCACAGTAGCCTGCCAGCCACAGTAACCTGCCAGCCACACAGTAGCCTGCCAGCCATCTTGGGGCCCTCCCACATGTGTGCCCGCCCACGTGTGACCACAGTGACGGGGCGTCACAATATCTGGCTCAAGTGATGGTTGGAGTGGATGTAATACATACATCATAGTGGGCCCCACAGAATCTTTTGTTGCAGGAGCTCCAGCAATGGGTGTAAGATGAGAGAGAGATTTGGAAGGTAATGCACCAATGCACCAATACACATGCTCATGGTAATGTTCCCAAAAATTCTTCAATGTCATGTGATACTTATTCTCCTCGTCTAATTCTTATACCTAACCATCGAACCATGCACGACTCCCCTCTCCACCACATTATAGAACTGATCTAAACCATTAAAAAATAGGACCCATTTGTATATTTCAAGAGGCCCAGTTCTCCATTAGTCAGTAATGCTAATAGGAAACGTCCTCGTTGTGCACCATGTTTGTACATGGTCGAGTTATCCAAGCCATTGGTTTGACTGTTCTCATCATAGATGGACCATACGTCAAAAATATCTCAAATCAGACGTCTCCAACTCCTACAATCTTTGGCCTTTTATTCCATTCAGTTTGGATTAACCGTGTAATTTCTGGCCAACAATTGAAAGGTTAGATTTGTCCAATTGAGGAGATATTTGGTTAATGATCCATCTATGACATGGGCCAGTAGATCAATAGCTTGGATAGGATAATCATGGGCCCCACACACAAGAAACTTGATCTGCGGTAGTTAAGTCCCCTGTAGTCAATAATAGTAGGGAGTGGATTGCATGTGGCCCTCAGCTCCCTGGGTTGTGTGGGTCCTACAGAGATTCCGTGACAAATCCACTCCATCCATCTGTTTTTAAAGACCACAATAGGATAGAATTCTAATAATCAGGAAGATCCAAAACTCAGGTGGGCCACCATACACGAAAGAGTAGGAACGGACACATCCACCGTTGAAACCTTCCTGGAGCTGAGTACAATATTTATATGACATCCAAGCCGTTCATATGCTTATTAACAATCAGATAAACTGTAGGAGCAAATATCATTCTGATACAAAACTTCTATCACTCCTAGGCATTCAATCCCCACAGTTTCATGTGTTGTGGCTAACGTGAGTTCCGGATATTCCTGATTTTTATATTTCTGTCCTATTGTATTATTTAAAAACAGATGAATGGAGTGGATTTGTTACAGACATATATGCGGGACCCACACAGCCCCTGGCATACGCGGCACATGGACTCTGCTCTCCTAATAGAAAACTCTGCTCTACCATCTACGTTGAATCTGATAAATATTAAACAAATGGATGCATTGGCTTGTATTCCGTCGGATCCGATCATCATTTAGTTAGAGAATTGATACAGTGCTCTAGCAGAACTATGAGTTATAGTGCTCTTAATTGCGTTGGGGGTCCATGGACGGTTTAATCGATCAATCTGATCTGTCCATTAGGTCCAGAATACATTTCATTGGCTACCATGTAATAAGATCACATCAAAGCGACACTTACAACCATTCGATTAATAGCCCATGAAATAGATGGTCAGGATAATCTTAATAAAAATAGGCCCAATCAATAACTTATGCTGTATATGTGTTTATGTGGATCTTGGATTGATTATCATTCTAAAGAATCACTTTCATCAGAAAATCCTAACCAATCCATTGATGGCTAGGAAAACGGATGGCTGTAGAAAGAAAGTCCAAATTATCGATCTAACTGGTCATCCAACGAGTGTAATTTTCAATTGGTAACCTTTGAAATATATGATGAACCTAGTAGACGGTCCGGATCAATTGATTGAGCTATCCAAATGTTCTCATGAGAGCACTGGATCAATTCTCAACAAGAATTGTCATTCTGTATTTGATCTGATTAAGGCCAAAATCAAATGTCTCCGTGTTATTTGTTTCTATCGACAAATGCTGCCCGGTGCACGAGCGTGCATGAAAATGGATACATTGTCGTCTATCGGACAGACGATCCAACGGTGGATTTTTAATGTGAAATGATGCCATTTGAATCTTATGCACATGTGTGGCTACCTTAATAGAATTTTGTTTAACATAATCAAGAGATTATGGTGAGATTAGGAATCTATTATAGGGTGAAATCATGTGCACATGTTTCATTTGATCGACATTGGTCATGTGGGGCCCACTTGGGTGTCTGTATTGCATCGATTCTATCCGTTAGAATTGCCCCACCATGAAAGTTAAGTGGACCCCACCATTATGTGGGTCACTGTGTAAACTTGGACGTCTTTGGATGGTTGCTAGCGGTGGACCCCACCATGTTGTATGTTTGCTGTTTAGACCTGTGTATTACATCAGCTCCACTATGATGAACGGACATCTAGAAGGTGATAACATAATAGACAAAATACAAAATACAACCATCCAAACACATGGGAAGGGTTACATGCAACCCGATGGCAAGAGCATTATGCACAGTTGGAGCCTAAGCGGGGCCCACCATGATGTTTGTAAGATATCCACTCCGTTCATCTGTTTTACCAGCTCATGTTACAAAAGTGAGTCAAGAAATGAAGTAAGTCTGAAACTCAACGGGGCCACACGACAGGAAAAAGTGAGGATTTAATGCCCACCTTTGAAACAGCCATAGAAGTTTTTTACCAGGTTAATATGTTTGTGATTTCAGTTAATCTAGTGGGAATGACCTTATGAACAGTTTGGATGGCATATAAACCTCCCTTGAAGGTTTGAAGGTCAGGCATTCTCCTCTCCACTTTTTCCGTGTGGTATGGCCCACTTGAGTTTTGGATCTACTTCATTTTTTGAATCATGTCCAAACATGAGCTCTCAAAATGGATGGACGATGTGGATATTTTACTAACATCATAGTGGGCCCCACATAGGTTACAAGCAATTCACATCACAAAAAAACCATCAAATTCATATGATGGCCCATTTAATGGTTGGATCGCTCTGATTTTAGATGGTAACACAACCTTGATGTACAGGTTAGATGTTACACACAGAACTTGTACGCCCCACCTACCGTTCTTGTAGGACGATCTCATTATCCAAGAGCATGGAGAGGAACCACCCAGA
This sequence comes from Magnolia officinalis, assembly GCA_021015155.1. NCBI lineage: Eukaryota > Viridiplantae > Streptophyta > Magnoliopsida > Magnoliales > Magnoliaceae > Magnolia > Magnolia officinalis. The sequence continues at coordinate 1,792,672 of JAJHSJ010000015.1, forward strand.
GTAGCCCATCCACACATGGGAAAGGGATTATTTGGATCAGATCCTAACTTCCACAACACAATGAATAATCCATATCCCACCTTTTATTCTGTTAAGGGCCCATTTGGAATCACACCAATCAGGTTTTGTACCCATATGATCTGAGCCGAATCCGTCTTCTTTTGGTTTGGGACAAAAACTACATTTTGAAGGATTAGATTTTCTGATTTTTGTCCCCAATAATGATTATGACAAATAAGCAAGTTAGGATAAGGCATGATACATCTGGCTCATCAAATCATCGGTATGGATCATTGATCCATAGACCTCATTTATAAAAATGGAGGGCCTATGATACTCTACATATCAGATAAAATATTCTAAGAATCAACGTCCATTTTCCTTTTTTCTACGAAGCGTGAGACGAAAGTGCTCTCCATGATATGATAAAATACATAGAAAAGGTTGAGCGCAAGAACCCATAACTCTAATTAAAGTAAATCACGTGTTTTGTCTTATCTCCTAGTCCTATTAAATCACACACGTGAGCGTGATAGTGAAGGGCTTCCTTACACACGTGTCAAGATGTCATACGTGCAAGATTTGACCCATTTGAAAGGTGGGGAGCACAATGATCATGCCATGGCCCAAAAATCCGTCTGGTAGAGTCATTAGGTGGGCTTCACTTATTACACATGCCCATTGTTTTACATTCCGTCTACACTTGTGGTTCAATTAATGAGTGACCTAGCTTGGGGCATGTTCTTGAGAGGCCCCACCTGATGTGCGGTTCTGATCTCTCACAAACATGCCAACTTTGTACGTTTTCCATAAAAACAAGGCCTCTTCTTCATTGAATTATGGGTCAAGGTCCCTCCTTTCATGTGAGTTCTAAGGAAGCCAGCTCAAAATGAGGTTTTTTTTTTTTTTTTTTTTTTTTTTTAGTTTTTTTTATATGGACGCATGAATCTACTATTAGGGGGGTGGAGGAATACTTCAACTCACACCATAAATGGTCTTAGTAAGAAAAATACATTAATAGAAGTAAACACTTGGCCATCTGCTTTGATACCATGTAAAACAATTAATTTCTTTAAAAGCTTGAGCAGTCAAAATATGGTGTATCAATGTATATCAAGAGATTTTAACACTCAACACCAAGCTTGGACCCAACATTGTTCGGCCTAAGCTCATGCTTGTTTAGGCCTCTGACGAGCCAAATAGTTTAGCCCAAGCTTAGTTCAAAAAGTTTATATTGTCCAAGCTAAAGCCTAGCTCGAGCCCAAGGGTTGGTTTGATTGGAGCGGAGAGAGAAATGAGTGAGAGGTATGAGTTGGAACAACAACATGAAGTGAAAATGAGGATTTGTACACATCACGGATATTTCAAAATTGCTCTTGTAGACCTTAATGGGTCAAGCTGGGTGAGACTAAGTCTAGGTTGATAAGCTGTTGTCATGGTCCCAACTCAGCCTTAATGGGTCATTGCTCCAGTCCTTGCCCGAGTGGTAGACTCTGAGGAGTTTCAACACGAGGTCTTGGGTTCAAAACCCATAGGTGGTGAAATCCTACTATGGCATGCGTGGGTGTGTGTACCAAAAAAAAAAAAAAAAAAAAAAAAAGGTCCCAACTCAGCCTAACACTTGAACTTTTAGCCCATGCTCAACCCTCGAACCTGATAGTCCAACCCAAGCTGGCTGAGCCTTAAGGCAGGCTAGGCTCAAAAGCCTAATGCGCCAGCTTAGACCATTTACAGCCCTGTATATAGGTAGAAATTGAGGGGATAATAAGATGCCCTAACCTTAGACTTAACTATAAGAAAGGATTAGGCATTTGCACTTATGTGAAGTTAAACTTGCCTGAGTGCGATAATATTATTTGTCTTTGCAAACGGATGGAGATTGGAATAGGTTATTGTTGGTCCACTTATTATGAATTTGATATGAAAAAGTCATTTCCTTGAGAATCAATATTTCTCAGCAGTTTTCAGACTTGTTGATAAGGTCACGTAGACTTGGATGACGAGAAAAGGCAATATCAGCATCCAAAACTTTTGTGGCTCATTATAAATGGATGAACGGCCATCCCTACAAAGAAAAAGAGTAAAATGATGAGCGGTTTGAAATTATTACATTCTAAGAATTTCTTTTAGGGTATTGGAAGTGACATCCCACCGGCGATGAGACAACCATTTAAGGAAAAGAGAAATGATCAACGGTTGGAAATATTCCAATCTAAGATTTTATTTTATTTTATTTTTTGAAAGGGCCCTTCATGGTTTTGATAATTGAAAATTAAACCAACTGCTTTTAATCAGGGCTGTCAATGAGCAGACCTGTGTTAGGTCTAGGCCCAAATTTTGACTGTTTCGGACCGGGCCGGGCCATTGCTGATCATTAAAAAATTCTGATTTTTCAGGCCCGACCTGGCCCATTTACACCCCTACTTTCAAATACAAATGTGCATTAAATGAAACCACTTGTTTTGTGTCTTTAAACTCAGTCCATGTCTTTTTGGGTAATGGTGGCCCACTCTATTGGGTTGGCCCATTCATGGTTTGTGGACCGATCAAGGACGGGCCTTGATATTGGGCCAAGATTTCAAGCACGGGCCTGGCCCTTAGGCCCAGTTAGGGGCCAGGCCCTAATGCTACTGGGTCGTGCGGGCTGCCTGGCCCATGCCCTACTTAATTGAGACTCTGTGTCCTTTGGTCTACTCTTTCTATGTAGTGCTGGCAATGGGCTGGGTTCGGTCTGGTTTTGTATTGGGCCTTATGGGTGGAAATGGGCTGGGTTGGTATACAAGTTTGTATGGAGGCCCACATGTTAAAACATAGGTTTGATTTGGAGGCCCATGTAATGAGTCGTATGTGTGTGGCCCACCTACATTCAGCAAAATTTCCGAAGCAGAAGACAGGCCTGTATATGATGTTAATGGGAAGCTTCCAGAAATGAAAGGGCTGTCGGGTCTGAGCAGCCTAGTAGGCCCACTTGCTAATCGGGTCGTGGGAGGCCAAATAACTATGGTTTAATAAGGGCATGTTAGAATCGGGCCGTGGGAGGCCAAATAACTATGATTTCAAATTTAGACGCATGGTTTAATACGGGCATGTTAGAATTGAATGCGTGGCTCAATTCAAACTAAATAACTATGACCTCAAGCGTCAAAATAGGTGGATATGTTGGAATCGTTTGTGTGTGACCAAGATCGAATAAGATCGGTCACCTATTCAGCCAGTTGCTCAATGTTTAAAATGATACGATTATTGGAGGGTGGGGTTCGTCCTCTGAAAAATGGATTGCACCTTTGCCTTCCATACAATAAGGCTTTTTAAAACAAAAATGATATTCTTATAATGGGCCGTAAAGAACAACTACAAAGTACCTTTCTAAATGGAAAACTTTCTTGATACTCCAAGTTGAATCCAATGTATGTGTGTAGATCCAAATTACAGCTAGAGTTAACATCTACTTGATTATTGCTACCAATTATTGTTACTGATTATACTAAGGAATGTAAACATACGAGAATGATACTGATAATTATAAAGAGCACAAAGTAATTAAAAGATAAAATTGATTTGATTTGATTTGATTGCCTGGTATGAGACAATTTTTTCTACTAACTTCTTACATTATCTATAGCATTAGATCAATCATCTAGATGCTTCTCACGTTCTAATGATTATTGCAACCATTTTAGCACTAATCACCTTCCTTGCTTCCAAGCCTGCCACCTATCTTGATAAGTACCCCTTCAGCATGTTCATTTTTCGCTCGACCACTCTTACTTAATGATGCCGAGTGCTGCTTGAAAGACACTAGCTGTATTACCATAAAATCTTCTTCGGATATCTTTAAAAATCTTCAAATACACTATGTAACTGTCCTGATCACCAAGCTTTTTTGATTGACCCTTGTAGAAATTGGTAAAAATAGGGTTGAACAAATGTAATCTGGAAAAGCTGATGGACAGTGTGAATATATAAATAATACATACATTAAGTGGGCTGCACAGTAAGAACCCAACCATCTTGGGTGAGGCCAGTGTCTCACCTATGGAAGCGGATTGCTGAGTAACTTAGTACGCTAAGCATACTGAGTAAACTATGTGGGGTCCACCATGAGTTATGTATTTTATCCAGTCCGGCTATCTACTTTATCAGATAATTTTAAGGCCTTATTCCAAAACTGAAGCGTATACAAGTCTAAAATGGACCACACCACACGAAACAGTGTGAATTGAATGCCTACCTGTGAAAATTTCTTGGGGGCATAGAAGTTTTGGATCAAGAATATATTTATTTATTTTTCCTTCATCCATGTTTTTGTGATCTTATGAATAGTTTATATGACAAATAAACATCACTATGGGGCCTAGCAAGGTTTCAACAATGGAAATCTTTATTTCCACGGTTCCTGTGGCATGGTCCGCTAGAGCTTTGGATAAGCTTCAATTTTTGTCTCAGCCTAAAATGAGGTTGAAACAATGGATGGACGGTGTGGATAAACCAGGTACATTCACAGTGGGCCCAATTAAGTTTACTTAGTACAATAAGAGCCCACTGAGTAACTCAGAACGCAATCCGATTTCCGCTGAGGTAGATCCTCAAAATACAATAACGAAAAGAAAAGAAAAGAAAAGAAAAGAAAAATGCACCACATCAAGCCATCAGGGATATCCTGGTGACAGTGGCACCACACCAGGCTATAAACATCCCTCACTGACAATTAGGATAAATAAGAGTCTGGATCTTCTCTTTGACACAAGCACGGATTTCCTGTTTGTTGCAATGTGAATGGCTACGTTATCACTGACTCCACTTATCACATTGCAACAAATACAAATCCCTCCTGATATGGTGGGAAGAGGATCCAAATTTAATAAATATATCAAAATTAAAAGATAAATAAAATTTAAATAAAGAAAAAGACATCCTTACTCTTCATGTGATGCGAAGAGAGGGTATGTGTCGGATCTTAAACCAGTCCTCTCCCTCGTTCTTTCTCACCCTTTCTTTCAATTCTTCTGACATGTATTGCAACTTCAATTCTTGAAGGGTGACGACATATCGCAATCCATCAGGAAGCATCTTCAATCTTTGACAGCTGCCATCATCAAACACCTAAGATTCCGCATAGCTCCTTCCTCCACTCTCCACTCCTCTAATTCATGGAATCCATAAATAGTCAAAGTGTCGAGCAGTGGAAACCCTCCAGCAGAGCAAACCATTTCCTTTCCCGTGTAACCGTCTTTTTAAACAAATGGGCGTAGATAGAGAGACTCCGAAGGTTAGGCAGCTTCTCCAGTGTTACCATCGGGTCTCGATCTAATTTGGACCCACCTAAGAATAGCTCAGTGAGGTTAGGTGGGAATACATGCGGCCTGGTAATTTCTCTAAGGGTCCGATCAATTTCATTTTATATAAATGCTCATGTTTTGAAAAGGACTCAAAAGCTGGAATCCACGATGCATTATGTGCCCTTAGCCACAATGATCTGAGGTGGACCAATTTACTAATGGACGAGATAATGCCATATGGACATCTCCTCCTATTTCATCTATTTCCAAATCTCTCAAATTGGTCAGTTTTCTCCAACCCATCTTCTATCCAGCTGCCCGCCCTTACTCTTCTGAGCGTCTGGAGATTGCTCAAGTGATGGAGTTGCATGCCGTTGCTGAACCAACCACCCTTTACCATTAAGTGCCTTATCTGTTCCATCTTCACAATAGCATCTAGTGTACTTCTGAACCCTAATGATGATTTCTGTATATCAAGAGTCTGTAAATTGGACAGGCGAGTTATGGTGGATGGTAGACATTCTAACTCCGGCATTTCGAGACGTAGGTACCTCAACTGGATTAGGTCCCCAATTTCGTCAGGGAGACTAGAGAGTTCTTCGCTTTGGAGATGCAACACCGTAAGAAATTTGAAAGATCCGCCCAGGATTTTCAAGGCTAGTTTCTCTGTCAAGTTACTGTCGTCACTGAAGTCCAACAAAGAGAGGAGATGTGGAGTGGAGCTGTTAAGAGAGATGCAGTTGCTGATGTCACCACTAGTAATTGCAAGTCGGGCTGCCATGATGGATGACGTAGGCACTTTGTTACCATACACGTACAGGAATCTTTCGCTCTCTGCTTTTGAAATCGCAAGGTCGCGTAGAAGGTCATGAATACGACACTTTTTAACCATTCCATTGCTCTTCCTTTGGGACACCTGAATCATGCTTCTACTGATGAGCTCTTCTACATAATCCTCCGCAACGTCTTCCATTTGTTTTTCTCCTCTTCTCTGCACGAATCCTTCCGCTACCCACATCCGAATCAATTTGCGGACAGAGATTTCGGAGTTTTCAGGAAATGCTCCTAAATAAAGAAACAGAGCTTCAAGTAATTGGGCATGTCATGGTAGCTCAGGTTAAATATGACCGAGATCGCATCTTCTTGGCTTTGATGTAGCCACCATTCCCACTTCTAAGCACTTTCTCCCACTCATACACTGACTTCTCTTTCCTTGATATGAAGCCTCCTAACACTGCGCGATTGCTAGAGGTAAACCTCCACATTTCGCAACCATCTTTCTCCCCAACTCCTCCAGATTTGGAGGCCATGCAGGAGAAGGATTCCCAGTAGCAGTGCTTTCTTTCTTGCAAAACAATGTCCAGCTCTCGTTTTCATTGAGATAACGTAATTTATGGGTGTGCTCTGTGTATCTGCATACTTAGCTACTTCTTCATTGCGAGTCATGAGCAGCACTCTGCTGCCGTTTTTGCTATCTGGAAATTCAGTAACCAAGCCATCCCAATCTTCTCTGGACCATATATTATCAATTACCACCAGATACCTCTTGTGTTCCAAGTATATCCGAAAGGACATTTGATAAAATTCTTGAGGCACATTCACCCAACGACGAATATCGAAACTCTTCCGTACATGGACATTATCGTAAACTTTCTTTGCAAGAGTAGTCTTACCTTTTCCTCCCATACCCGTGATCGAAATGACAACACGCCGCATATCTCCTGCAATCAGCCTCCCCACCAGTGTCCTTGCCTCATCTTCAAATCCGACCACTTCGGCTTCCTCAACAATAGGAGCCCTCTTCACCTTCTGTATCTGGCTTTGATTTGAAGAAGTTGAAGCTTCTCCACATGGCTGTATATTGTGGATGCCGTACTGTGATCTGTTGGACAAGATGATCTCGTCGAGCCTTGTTTTTAAGTCGAAGATATTCTTTCCAAGATCCTCAATGGCTGGTTTGTCTTTGATGCCACTATTAAAAGTGGATTGGTAACTCATCAATCCAGCACTCGTCTCTCCTCGTTGCTGTGCAATTTTAAAGATGAAGGAGTCGATGACGTTCTTAGTGTTGTTTGCTACTTCTATAAGCTGAACACTTTCATTATACCCGCACATCCCATCCACGTCTTTGAGTATGGCATTGAGTTTGTTTCGAAGCGTTCTAGCCCACTCTTCTACATGGGAAGGTGAAAATCTTTCTGCTGTATAAAATAGGTCAGACTTTTTGCGGCGGATTGAACAGCACTCTTAGCCATTCTCTCTGTCTCCCTTCCTTCAGAAGCTTCCATGTTCAAAAAATAGCCTTCTTCAACAAGGAAAGTCTCTCCCTACAAAAGCAAAGGCACACCTATGGTTATTTCATCATCTGTGCTTTCGTAAAACCCACGACTCTCTTTGAGTGCGGATCATCTGTGTTGTGGGAAACGGATTGGCTATTCACCTAGATGAAGGGAAAAAACAAATAACAGCTTGATCCAAACTTTTATGGCCCCCAAAAAGTTTATAATGGTGGACGTTCAATTAACACTGTTTTTTTTAAGGTGTCCACTTGATATTAGGATATACTTCGTTTTGGGGCTCATAACATAAAATTATCTTAAAAATAGATGGATGGATGGATGAAACATATACGTCATGGTTGGCCCACAAAGCACCCGACCACTAGCCATCGGCTGGTGGCGGTGAGTAGCCGTGTGGAAGACTTCGGAAATTCTAAAGCATGATACAAGAAATTAGGTATATCCAAAGCACAAGTGAACTATACCACATAAAGCAGTGGTGATTGAACAAACTACATTTGAAAGTTTCATGAGAACAATCGTTAGGCTTATTTTACATCTAATCTGTTCATAAGGTCACAATCTCGAGCAAAAATATCAACTTCATCAGACACTTCTGTGGACTCAAAAGAACTTTTCAATGGTAGCATCAATTCCTTCTGTTTTTCTTTTATGTGTGGTGTGGTACACTTTAGCTTTGGATCTAAAACACAAAA